>APFE030205006.1:2331-19609 GCA_000404065.3 Pinus taeda
CCCATATTGTTATTACTGTGCCCCATAGAATCCCTCTTTTGTTATTTTTGTGGCTTTATATTATTATTGTTAGGTCGGTTGGGTTATATTGTGACTCCTTAGATTCCTATATATAGAAAAGGAGGTTTTGTCATTTGAATCATCAAGAATTGTTCATTTATGTAATGTGAAGGAGGCTGCCCCCTCGAAGAGGCTGAATTCTAAGGCGTTGATCTATCTTTTCTATCTTTTTCTTGAGCTGGTTTCATAATATGGATCTTGCTAAGATAAATGTCATTCTAAAGCTTCCAATTCCTACAACCTAAAAGGATGTTTACAAATTTCTAGAACATGCAGGGGGATATCAAATATTTATAGAAAAAATTACTAATATAGCAGTTCCATTATTTCAATTACTTACAAAAGCTACAAAATTATAATAGAATGATCAACGTTAAACTATGCTCAAAGATTTAAAAAATAAACTTCTAATCACACTAGTATTGCGAGGGCCAAAATAGTCCTTACCTTTATACATCTCTATTGATGCTTCAAACATAGACATTAGTGAGGTATTGGAACAAAAAATATACCAATGACCATATGCCATTTATTACATCATTAAGAACCTCATTCCCACTCAAAAAATTAAACTGTAATGGAAAAAGATTTTCTTGTTATAATACAAGCTATTAAAACATTTCATCATTATGTTACCATCTACTATGTATTTTTTCATACTGACCACTATGCTATCAGGTACCTCATGAATAAGCCTATCACTAATGGTTGGGTGACTAGGTGGCTATTTTAATTGCAAGAATTAAACATTACTATCATTGAGAGGCAAAGAAAATAAAATGTGGTTGTTGTCTTCCTCTCTAGGATTAACAATGAAGGTGAATCTATCCCAATGGAAGATACTTTTCCTAATGAAAATTTATTTTCTTTATCTACTAATACTCCTTGGTTCACATATATCACTAAATATTTTGCTGCACAGAAGCTTCCGCATCACTTATTTCCAAGATAAATCCAAAATGTTGTCTAAAAAAGCACCATGTACTCATGGATCGAAGGGTATCTCTTTCACATAGGGCCAAGTCATATTATCCAATGTTGTGCCCGAGAAAATGAAATATATAAGATTTTGAAGGCCTGTCATGATGAACCTTGAAAAGTTCACTTCACAGACAAGAGGATTGCAAATAAAGTATTACACTTTGGATATTATTTTCGTACCATTTTCCAAGATGTTAAGAAATATATTAGAAGTCATGGCACATGTCAAAGAATGGGTTGACCTGTGTAGACTGATGAGAAGCCACTTCAACCTTATAATTTTGTAGATTAATTCGAGAAGTGGTCCTTGATTTTGTAGGTTCAATTAACCCCCCATAAAGGTAAAATATAAAAATTATGATATGCACAAACTATGTAACCAAGTGGGTTGAAGCAAAGGCTCTACCTAAGGCTACTAAGGAAGTAGTGGCTAATTTCATGTATGAGGAAATTTTTATTTATTATGGAGTCCCTTGAGATGTCATTAACAATTAACAACCCTAGTTCATTTCCCAACTTATCCAATCTATTACTAAGAAATTTAATATCAAGTGTCAAATGTCAACACCATGCCATCCACAGATGGATGGACAAGTAGAAGTCACTAACATAGTACTAGAAATTGTCTTAGACAAAGATACTTATGTAGCATCATTAAGAGTAGGCCAGTAGAATCCCAAAAGCTCTATGGGCCTATTGGACCACTTGGAAGAACACCACGGGACTTGCTCCCTATGAGCTTGTGTATAAACAAATGTATGGTTATTTGATGCAGGCTCGATTTACGCTGAATAATCCCATAGTTTCCAATCTATTCTTTAAAATGCACTTCCTTCAACTTTTATACACCAATCTTACGAAATGTAAATTCCTTTTATAAACAATAACATAGTGGAAGAATTTAAAGGGACGTAGACCTTAACATAACTTGGACTTTAATATAAAAACTATAGGCACACAACATTTCTAATGATATGCCCTAATATTAATATTTGACCCTTTTTACCTTTCCTATGAAAAGCCACCTAAGGCAATATGTTTCCAATACACGGGTGTAGGGATGTAGCCCTTACTGTTTCCATGTGTGCACGGTAATAGATGGGCTTAATTTTCTTGTAGCCCTGTCACTTAAATATATAATGGTGTGGCCTCTTCCTAGCTCCTTTATTTACTTTCACTACCTTGGAACCTCACCTTATAACAAGCACACAAAAGGCCTAAATCTCCCAACACTGGTATTTTCTTAATTGCTCATTTTTCGAACTTTTGGGGCATATCCCTTCTGGGCTAGCCTACTTACCATCTTCACGTTGTCACTTCCAAATTCTCCCACCTGTCTCAACATATTTGGTCCATAAGCCACATAATCCTGCTCTTTGGTGCCCAACAGAATGGGAAGAAGATTCACAAAATATGTCAGGTTATGCAACCTCCCGATGGGGTCCACTTCACCACGTGAGCTTGATTCTTTATGCTCTACTCCTTTACTCGTCTATCAACAAATTAAAATTACCGTTGATAAGCCTATGACCCACTTTCAATACCTAACATGATAGTATAAGGTGTTTACAAAAAATTGTTGGGATGTCAACCTTCGGGTGGGATCCACAATGCCACATGAGATCGGTCTCTGAAGCCCAACCTTCTTGTTAAGTGCTTTATTTGTCCTTCTGAGGTGATACTATCAATTCGGTCTCACAACATTATCAAATGAGGGGTCACATTGATGTCAAATGACAAACTTCCTTCACAGAAAGAAAAACTAAGTGTTGTGCTTACGTATTCTTGTTCGTTCTCAAGTGCTCCTACAAGGCCTTTCTTCTTATGGATTTTAGAATTAAAGGTCCATCACAACCTCTAATATGCCTTCTCATGCAACCCTCCTGCAATTGTTCTCATATTTAAATTCTCTTCTCGACCCTGTCTACAAACAACTCCAAAATCGTTATATATATATATATATATATATATTTTGTGCAATTTGTTCATGCATGATTTTTTGGGTGTAATATTGTAGAAGGTCTAGTTTTAAAAAGAAACGCTTGCTCCCCACTTGGACAGAGATCCACTCATGACACTTGAACAAAGTGATTCCTTCTTTGTATTAATTAAAAATAACAAAACACATTTACAATAGGCCCTTTTGGCCAAATTTACAATACATGGCCTTTCTTGGCACTAAAGCCATATTTTGGCTTCCTTAAGCATCTCAATATTTTCCTTTCTCACACACTGTACACTAGCTTCTCATCTGAATATTAGTCATTAAATACAAAGGAGTTAGAACTAATTTAGTTCATGTCCAAATAATCTTCACCTAAACCCCTATTCTAGGATTCCTATATCCATAAATTGTTCGACACCCTAACTTCCCTCATTTCTCTCTAACTCTCACAAATATTAATCGATATATAATATATATATATAATATAATATATATATATATTATATATATAATATAATATATTATATATATATATATATATATATATATATATATATATATATATATATAGTTTAATAATATCCTCATTCTCATTACTTATTTACATTTGTCATGGGAACATAGTAAAATACAATTAAATAACTAATTACACTCAACTAGGGAACCAACTCCCTTGATAAATGAAAACCCCTATGCCTAGTCAAAATAGATTTTGACTTGGAAGTGAAATACTCCTACATCAGAATCCCAAGGTAGAAAAATATCATGGTCTCCTGGCCATGTGCTTTCATGTGCTACTGAAGGTCCTCCTAGATCAAAAACTTTAATCTGTAACTGGTCTATTTCCTACCTATGGTGATGTTTCCTTTTTGTCTTTTCTTCTCCAAGCTTCCATACCTTGTGTTGTTGCTACCCACTTGCTTTGATGATGTAGAGTTCTTCTGTCAAATTCTCTTCCTTTTTACCTATCCTCCTCTGCATGTTGTACCTCCTCCTTTTAGATGGTATTCTCATAAGCTTAGACACTTCATCAATTGTTAGAAAATTATATATTACAGAGAAATGGAAAACATAAAATATTGGATAAATATAAACACAGAAAACACATAAAACAAGAGAGACACAGATATACGTGGTTCACCCAGTTTGGGCTACGTCCATGGAGAAACAATCGGTCCTTCCTTTATTATCCAACAAACTGAAGAGATGCAACTTACAACAGATTTGCTGTAATTCCCTCTTCGCTCTCAATCTTCTCTCTCTTCCTCACTCAGAATACAGATCTATATAGACGCAATACAATTCCCTCGAATATAGTGAGGGGTTACCTTCTAGGGTAAAAAACCCTAAATAAAACATAACTTCTACCATCATATCTCCACCTATTGAACGGCTCAGATTCACTACGAAATTACAACATTTTACAAGGCAATTTTACATCTATTTTTAGCTCCAGGGGCACTGCCCCTAATCCCCTACCAGGGGGGATCCCAAAGGTCACAGTCGCCCCCCTGCAACATATATTTTACAGGTAGCTTTGCCGCCCCATTATGAATTGGGGTCCAATGCAGCGATACCTTTGAATACATAAGATAATCAAGCTCCACACTCATCATCAATCACCTTATCGACCTATATCTTTGCTTGATCTCCACTTCTACTATTCATGTCCTTAGGCTGTTGCACATCCTCCTTTATTATAAGAGTTACAATTTTTTTACAAATCGGATGTTCATATATTTGCTACTTACACTGGACAACTCTTTCTTCACTATTTTTGAACACAAATCCTTCCTCCTCCAATTCTATAATTGGAATCTGTATGTGCATACTTTGGGTTTCTATCCTTTGTTCCGAAAAATTTAGTTCTTCATACAATTCAAAATCATTTTGAATTGTATTCTTGTCCTTAATGTAACATCCATCACTCAGCTATTCTACCAACCATTCCTCCAAAGGTTTGATCTGAGCTTCACTCATGCTTCTTTCTTTAGGTGTAAAACTCTCCTCAAGCATGTCTTCATATGCTACTTCTAATGATGTTGTTCCATCCTCCTTCATAACAGAGATAGAGGTATGCTATACTTTAGTTCCTTATACTATAAAAAATTCATCATTTTCTAAATTAACAAACAAATGCTCACATAAATCCTCCATTACAACTACCTCATTTATGAGTCTCAATTCTTCTTCTACCTGACAGTATAATAACTTCATTAGATTGTTGGTTCTCACCTTTCAAACTTGTAAACACACACCAAGTGTTAGATTTAAAAACATGAGGTTCTTGTTCTATTGCCTTGGCTGCATCTCTTCCAAGTTGACCTATACTATATTAGAGTCCATTAGACTGTTAATAAATCTCTCTTCTATGTTTTTGGCTTCTTCAACATCAAGGAACAATTTTTGTTCAAAATTTTCCATTTTGTACTTAGCTTCAAGTAAGCCTCAATTTCTCTGATCATATTCATTAAATGCACAATTTTTTGTCCTCTCGTGTGCTCCTCTTTCATTTTTCAACCTATTTCCTTGTCCTTCTCTTCTTATAGATTTTATCAAGCCATCTTCTTGGGTTGGATTGTTTTGACCAACTTCTTTTTCACTATCTACATTGTAAATCATACCATCCTTCTCTTCCCATCTTTCAAACAACTCCAATTCCATCAATAATGATCAAATATACAACTATAAAAAAGAAACAACACCAATCAATTATACCTCTAAGATTTACCTCACACCATTGAAGAGCTTCATCATGAACATTTTCATGGCTTTTCCTTCTTGTGGTAGCTCTTTGAAACTGATCATCCTCAATCTTAACATCTGTTGTCTCCCACCAGTATGCCTCTGTCTCTATGGCACTCCTACCATTTTTGCTATTCCACCTTTAAATATACACTTACAAAAATAATTAAAACCAAAATCATGAGATGGTCTAGTCTCAGAAGATGTTTCTAACATCTCTTCATCATCATCTTCATCTCCAAGGATCGATCCTTTTTTAGGTTCACAAATGGATTCTCTGACTTCACACTCAGCTATTTTGAGTTCTTCTTCTTCCTTTAATCGCTACATTAGCTTCTCAACATGCAAATCTCTGACAAGCCACTTTATTCTTCTTCCCACATAAATACCTTTCTTCAATCTTGTTAATAATCATTTCTTCCACTGCTTTATTTTCTCTCATAACTGCTAATTTAGTTCATTGAGTTATACTTTCATTTCAACCAAATCTTTCTTTCTTTCATCCTTACTCATCTTCTGCTTTGTAATCTTTTTTTTGGTATCCTTTTTTTTGTTGTTTTGGATTCCTTCTGGACTTCCTCTTCAATTTTCTACCATTGTCTTCATTAGCCTTTCCTCTATGAGCTTTTCTATTCCGGCTATGAGTTGCAACCAACCTCTACAATAGCAAGCTTCTCCTCTTCTTGCCACATGATACCTCAACAAGATTCTTCTCCTTTGAGCTTAGACTTTTGGCACCTTCCCGATCCTCTCTTCTTGAACCAGTGAGCACCCATCTCTTTAGTTTGTTGCAAGTCTTATCACTATCCCTTTTCGCTGAAGTTTCCTTACAACACCTCTACTATAATCTTTCAGCCACAAGATTATTTTGAGAGCTCTGTTTTCTCCCTTCCCTTCTTCTGTTACAATTTATTTGTTGCAACCTCTCCCACTATGTTTCTTTCATGACTACTTGTCACTTTAATCATCATTTCTCCCTCAAATTGATTCAACAATTATCAACTTTCTTCTCTGGACCATTTTCCTACATTTCAATCCTTGGTAATATATCATTTAAACTTAATTCTACTATAATTAACTCATCCTACAACAACCCATCACTAATCTTTCCTTTCTATCCATTCACTTCAGAAAAGAAATAGTTTCAGAATTCAAAACAATTTTTTCTTACCAGACCTCTGTAAATATGCATTTCATCAAACTTGTAATCTCATTCAAAATATTCCATATTTGATCCTTCTTTTGAAGCTTCTTATTTAGTGCCTGTGTGGGTTCTTTATGCTCTTCCATCTCCTTCTTTTAGCCTCTTTATTTTAATATTTTTAGATTTTTTCAAATCTTATAACACTTGATGTGGGCCCAATTTAGGCTTGCTTAAATCCCACAGTGCACAATTTGTTCTCTAAAAGGTGCTTCCTTCAACTCCACTGTGATCAATCTTATGGAATATAAATTCCTTTTATAAAGAATATCATAGTGGAAGAATTTAAAGGGATGAAAACCTTAACATAGCTCGGTCTTTTATATAAAATCTATAGGCTCACAACATTTCTAAATATGTGCCCTAATATTAATATTTAAACCTTTTTACCTTTCCTTTCAAAAGCCATTGGAGGCAAGATGTTTCCACTACGTGAGCATAGGGATGTACCACTTACCTTTTCCATATGTGTGTGATAATAGATGAGCTTACTTTTCTTGTAGCCATAGCCACTTATATATATAATGTCGCAACTTCTTCCTAGCTCCTTTCTCATATTTCGTTGCCTTGGAACATTGCCTTATAAACAAGCGCATAAAATACCTAGATCTATCAATGCCGATCTTTTCTTAATTGCTAATACAAGGTGTTTAAAAATAATCATCGGGTTGGAAACCTCTAGGTGAGACCAAAAATGCCACTTGAGCTCAATCTTTGAAGCTCAAACTTCTCATTAAGGATTTTCTTTGTCCTTTTAGGGTGATATCTCTAGCCTGATGTTGTCAATTACGTCTCTCGACACTATCAAATAATTGGTCCCGATGCTATCAAATGATGAACTTCCATCATAAAAAGAAAAACTAAGTGTTGCACCTACATCCTCTTGTTTGTTCTTGGTTTCTCCTACAAGACCTTTCTTCTTTTGGATTTTAGAATTAAAGATCCATCCTAGCTTTTTCTATGCCTTAGCATACCCTCCTATAATTGTTCTCATATTTAAATGTCCTTCTTACCCTGTTACAACAACTCAGACTTTAATATTTATATATATATATTATATATATATTTTATATTATTTATATATATAATTATATTATATAATTATTTTTATGTACTATATATATATATATATATATATACTATTACATTTATACAATATCTATACATATTCTATATTACATATATATTATATTATACATATAATATATATTTATTATATATTATTTATATAGTATTATTATATATATATTATAATTTAATATTATATATATTAATTATTATATCGACAACACACACACACACAATGCATTTGTTATTGTGTATGTATTATGGGCGTAGGATTACAAAAGGACTAGTTTTAAGAGAAACTCTCGCTCTCCTCTTGCACGTAGATCCACTCAGAACACTTGAACAGAGTGATTCTTTCCTTGCATTAATTAAAAAGAACAAAACGTATTTACAATAGTCCCTTATGGCCAGATTTATAATACATGGCTCTCTCTTGGCACTGAAGCTATATTTTGGCTTCCTCAAGCCTCTCAATCTTTTTCTTTTTCACACAATGTACACTACCTTCCCATCTAACTATTAGTCATTAAATACAAAGGAATCATAACTAATTTAGTTTAGATCCAAAGAATCCTTACCTAAACCCCTATTCTAGGATTCCTAGATCCATATATATTTCAACATTCTAACTTCCTTCATTTCTCTCTAAATCTCACATATATTAACAAGATCTATCTTCTAAAAGAGATATCTAGTTACAATATCCTCATTCTCATTACTTATGTACATTTCTCATGGGAACATAGGAAAATACAATTAAATAAATAGTTACACTCAATTAGGGAACCAACTCCCTTGATAAATGAAATCCCCTAGGTCTAGTCAAAATAGATTTTAACTTGGAAGTGAAATGCTTCTACAACATTCTTCCTATTGAATTTGAAATTAAAAACATTAAAAATTTCACTACAAGTGGGATTAGAGATATCAAAGGCCCAACACCATAAGATTGTTCAAATTAATGAACTTGATGAAATTCATTAGGATGCATTGCAACATACTATTCTAATCCAACAACAAAGAGCCAAATGACATGAAAAAATCATCAAGAATAAAAAAATTCAAGAACTAGATTGGGCTCTATTGGTTTAGTCAAGATATTTATATAAATATTTTAAGGGAAATTTTTATACTCACTAGATAGGGCCATAAAAAATAGACATTGTAGATGATAATGACTTAGTCAAGCTTCATAGCATTGATAAATCAAGGATGCCACTAATGGAAAATGTTCATTATTTAAATTGATACCAAAATCGTAATTTTAAGGAGGAATTTATTCAATATGTAGTCCAAAAAGCAAACTTGGAATCTATGGGCAAGGTGGTTGCTCCAACAATACCCACAACCTCCTAATATTTCTATTTCTAGTTCAACAATTGAAAAAAGAGGAAAATAATAATAATAATAAAGATTGGGTGGTGAAAATATGACTTCAGGTACCGCAAACCATTATGTTATTAGAAAACCACTTGTTGGCTTATGGCACCAAGTTATGAAAAAAAGGAAGGAAACCTTCTAGTTATGAAAACCTCCTTTGAGGCACAACTGGACAAAATTTTTCTTGAAAATCGAGCTCCCAACAAGCAAGGTTCAAAAAGAGAAAAAAGTAAGAAGAAAAAAAAATAAAAATATATATTTTATATTAATATATATACATACATATACATACTTTATGATAAGACAACCAATGATAAGCATTTAATTTAATCTTATGTCCCCTTTTCATCATCTAAGTGGAAGTTACTTTCCTAGTTACTTCAAAATGGCCCACAAAGAAGAATGTGTACTTATAAAGATCACAAAGACAAAAGAAGGGAGTAGCAATAATATTAAAATAACATTCTATTCTAAAGTGATCCTAGATTTCTCTAAACCCATTTTTTTATTTCCCTCTATAAAATAGGAATCTAGGAGATTGAAATGGCAATGTGTATTACCACAAAACCCTTCATCCCTTTCCTTCCTTAATCCATGGACCCTATGACTAAGACTTGCAATAACCATCTGGAATATGGAACTTTTTCATCTTTTTTCTAACGATTTCCTTTTGACACACATAATTGATCAATTCCTCAATACAGAATTCAAATCCCAACATAAGAAAGGGTTGTTCCCTGCGAAAGAAGCATTAGAAAAGGCCATAGAACAAACTTAGAACCTGGGAGCTGACCTTTTGAGCAGTCTAATCATCTTATTACAATCTTACAACCTGCATCCTTACTACCTTAGGAAGAGTATGCCGATACTCTAATCATGCTAAGAAGATTAGGATCTTGAGTTCAGTCCAATAACCCTCACCATATGAATAGTGAGTGACCCCTCCACCATATGAATAGTGAGTGGCTCCGCCCTAATTAAATAAATATAGGGCCCTTGAGCTTTCACATGAGGATTATGATTAGGCTCCTTACTGAAGGCAGTCTTACAGGTGTATGATTAGTCTTCATACTTTCTTACAATCACACTCACAACCCTTGAGCTTCATTATGCTTACTTGATGACGGGAAAGAAGAAGGATGACGGGAAAGAAGAAGGAACCACACTCAGCCGGAGAGGACACCGAAACCCCCTTTGAACCATATGAGCCATCAGTCCAACAAACCACCTTGAAGACGAGGATGAGGATTAGGTTTAGTCAAGCCTTCCAAACTACACACTCTTGAGCTTGATTATGAATGTGCTGACCCTCTGACCTTTAGGGCACAACCTTAGAACAATGAAACCACCTGCTATGCTGATTAGGATTCAAATTCACACCTAGACTTATGATTATGACCAGTACTCCTTCGATCTGCTAACCCTCTAACCAACAGGCTTTAGAACTTTGCTTACCTTCATAGCCCCTAATTCACCTTACTAGATACCTTATGACCTGACTAGTTGTTCTTAGGAGGTAGATACTGACTTCAACCTGATTGACTTGCTTAGCTTCCATGCTTTTGAGTAGGAGAGACAGAATAACTAGGAATCACTTATAGACATTCTGATTCACTTATGATCTTGAAAGCCATCCAACCACCTGAGAGATGAGATCTTGAATCTTAGAGCAACCAGATCAGGAGTCTTATACTCTATTCAGGATGCAAACACACCGGTAGCTTCATTCTGCATTCTGACCGTCCAACTAAGAGCTTCAGCTTGAAGATGATCACTCCTTGCCCTCAAAAGTGCAAGCCCTCCGTACCTTGTATGCAAACACTTTTGAGCTTGGTTAGTCTGGGTAGGATACTTCCAATCAATCCACACAAACACAAACAGGAGCTGCTACTTGAGCTATGATACGATATGATCTTTGGAAGTATGACATCTGCATCTGGTTAGTCTCCTCCTTCCATCCAATGAGCTTGAGCTTGAGGACGCTTACTTAGTGACTTACTCCAGATGATTCTTAGTCTGCCCCTGAATCCTTACCTATGCTTACTTTGAGGTCATGAATTAGACTCATGCTTACTCAATATGCTTATGAGTCTCCACCCTATGTGCCAATTCTTATTTCAGCTACACTATGCCGATTATTAGGAAGAACCTATGACCTTTAGGTATTGAAGTCTACCGCATTAGGGTTAGGCTTCTTCACCTGACTTCAGGAATTCGACCTTTAGGATTATTAGGTTACACCCCTCTTACCTTAGAACCTTTGAAACCTATGAGCAGTCTTGAAACCAGCCAGAAGCTTCAGCATTAGGAGACTTTGGGAAGTATGCCCACATCATTAAGCATCCTTAGGCTCCAGACTTTCTTACAATCACACCAACCTTTAGCATGATTTTGATGGTTAGGCCATTGACAGCCAATGAACAGAAACATGAGCTTGAAGACACTTGAGAATCTGAAGTATGCCCACACACCTTGAGCTTACTCTGGGGTTTCTCCATTCAGCCCATCCAAACGAACAGGAGCTTGATATGAACCGTGAGCATGCTTAGGAATATGTGCTAACCTTCTAACTAGTGAGCTAATCATTCATCTATGAACCTGCTACCCAGACATAGACTCATCTGCTTTTCACATCTCCCGTCAGACATTCAATCAAACAAAGGAACCTGCATCTTGAGGCTCCTGCATATAGAGCTTTGGGGTTGATATTCATGCGGAGCTTCTGGGGTTGGGAAGGAAAGGTGGGTAGCTTCATCTACGTTATACATTCATCCAATCAAACACATGAGCTTTTGCGTGAGGATCAAGGGGCTGAGGAAGTATGCCCACACATTCTGACATCCTTAGTATGGGTAGGTAGGTTTCATACATCTGCATTTTGTTAGTCTCCCATCCAAACACACATGATCATGAGGACACATTAGAGGTGTATGTACGCCAACACACCTTGGATTAGGTTGGGGAATCTCCGGGCATTCCATCAAACAAACCATGAGCTTGAGGTGAAGGGCTTTAGGAAAAGGAACAGACAAGGTCCGAAGGTCTTGCGCTTCTGAGGGCAAGAGGAGCTTAATCTCGGATCATGCTGAAGATGAGGTATTGCTTGGTTCATGCTTGGGGCTGGCTGAGGACTTGAGCTTGTGGGCCCTATATTCTTTAGGGGTCCCTCACTATTCATATGGTGAGGAGTGCGTAAGCACACTCGCTTGCTTTGGTTATTTTTGAGAGGAGGGTGTAGGGCCCTTACTTCTTAGGGGCGGAGCCA
The DNA here is from genome assembly GCA_000404065.3 of Pinus taeda. Taxonomy (NCBI): domain Eukaryota; kingdom Viridiplantae; phylum Streptophyta; class Pinopsida; order Pinales; family Pinaceae; genus Pinus; species Pinus taeda. The sequence goes on from APFE030205006.1 coordinate 14,977, forward strand.
CTCACTATTCCGATGGTGAGGACGTAGGGGCTCGACTGTCAAGGACCCTTTGGGGTGCGTAAGCACGCTGGGACATAAGGACCTTTGGGCTGGGACTGATAGGAGAGGATGGGGGGGCTCGATGATAGGATAGAGCGGGGGGGGCCATTCTATTCATATGGTAGGGGTCACTCACTTTTCAATTGGTGAGTGTGCGTAGCACATCGACTGTCAGGCGGGGGTGCGTAAGCACACTCGACTGCCTTTGTTATTTTTTGAAGGAGGGAAGGTGTGTGGCGCACTCGCCTATTCAGTGGTGAGGGTGGCGTAGCACACTTGACTTGTTTGGTACTTATTTGAGATGGAGGGGGAGGTGCGTAACCCTCACTATTCATATGTGTGGGGTGCGTAAGCACCCTCGACTGTCCAGGAGAGGGTTTCTCTAGGAATACGGGAATCTTCATGCTCAATTGAAGATCATGCTGAATGCTTGGTTGATGAGGGCTACTTCAGACAGGCTTATGCTTTTGGCGTTAGATCTGAACACATGAGCTTTGAGGAAAGGAAGGGGTGATTCAGCATCTCCATCCAGGAGCTTCTGGGGTGATATTATGGGTCATGAGCTTGATGCTTGAGCTGAAGGGTGATCTGTTCATCCGGGGATCTGATTGATGAATGCTTGGTTCTGCTGCATCTGGGTTTATCTCCATCTGGGTTCATGAGATATGCCTAGCGAATGAGACCAAGCTCATTCAATCCAGCCAAAAAGCATACTCTGCCAACTATCAATCAATCTTTACATCATTCAATCAAGGAAAGGTACCAGAGGGTTCTCTATCAATCCAATCAGTCCATCCAGCCAGAAGGATGAATCTTTCTACCGGTGGGCATTCTTAGTTCCATCAAGCAAGCAGTCACTCATCAAATCAAGTGCCAAAGGTTACAGTTTGAGCTCATCAAGCAAGCATTCCATCATTCACTCAAGTGCCAAAGGTTCCATTTGATCTATCAATCAGTCCATCCACCCAGAACGAATACTCTTTGCCAGTGGGAAATAGATTCTTATTTATAGCAAACCAGCATTCACTCATCAAATCCAGCAGGCAGACTCTGACAACTATCCATCCATCCTTTCTCCGCCGCTCCTTTATTTGTTACTCCTCCTCCGGCAGTTCGTTTAGCTTAACTGCCCTGCTTATTCCCTCCCGGGTGGGAAGGTAGAGCCTTTGTTCTATAGTTGTGAGAGTTAGTCACTTCTGGATAGCAGGCTAGCCTACAGATGCAGTCTTAACCAGCTTGTTGAACAACTACTATGGAAGGGGAATTGTTAACTCGTAATGAAGAGGGTAGACCTTCCTCCATCAACTACTTTCTCTAGCTCCATCAACTACAACTGCCATCCGCCCCCTGTTGAACTAAAGGAGGGGGGAGCTACCCTGGATCGGAGGATCATAGGACCATCCGGGGGTGTAGATGAAACTAGACCGGGGGGTTCACTATCTTTCCCAACCGGGGAACTCTCTCTGGGTGGCTAGCCGTTCTGTGGGGGAATGAATTCTTAGGGCTAGTTGTGGGTGGGTGGATGAGCTTAGAATAGGGGATGTGGGAAGGAAGGGCCCTTCAATTCATATACCGTAACTGGCCCATATAATTGATTGGCTAGACCGGGTGGGAGGACGGGAGTTCTAGATGCCGTTGGAAGCTATGGCACCCCCGGAGCTAGATTAGGAAGCTATGACCCGATATAACGTATGTAATATGGAGCCTATCTGAGGGAAGGGAAGCTTGTCCTCTCTCTATAGTATAGACAGTTAGAACCGAGGGTGAATGAAGGAAGGATCCGGATGGATGCATGGTTCCGGATGGATGGTACAGCTAAAGAAAGGATGGCCAGGGTGGGTGGCCCGATGGAGACTTGACCTTCCCTGGGTGGGTTCATCGGGATTCTAGTTTCACTCTCGTTGAAACTGGTATGGGTCCCTCGGTCATTGTAATGAACTAGTTGAATTGGCTCCTCGGCAACCTCTTTCCTGGGCTCCTCGGCCATTAATGAAAGCATGCTCGAGCAACTACTATGTCAGGGGTGGGCTGGACTAATCCCGAGGCCATGGCAGAAGGCAAGATGACCGATGTTGTATTGACTTGCTTGGTAAGATGGGATTGTCAGTAGAGACTCAAGTAAGTGGACCTTGTTCAGATCTTCATTGTTGAGCATGTGGATCTTTTCTTGTTCGGGGCAGAGACGACACTCGCCATGTCTCCAAAGAATGAGTTAATAAGTTCGGGTTGAGTGTGGAACCTGGGGAAGACTACTCCGGCATAGTTGATTTGTATGCCAATGAGTGCGTTGGCGAGCTCGGTAGGCGACCACCCAGAAGCATTGAATGGACGTATCTAGGGCCATATCCGCGGGAAGCTTATTCATTTAAGGGATTGCTTATAAAGGGTTCCATGGTTTATGGGGAATAGATAGAGACGAAAGCGAAATGAGTTCAGCCGCGAATGGAGAATGATATGAACAGAGGTGGATACGAGTCGAGGTGAACATGGGTCGATATGGAGACAAGTATATATTCACAATTGAGAGCCGGGTTGAGCACCGATCGAAACCTATCTCCCTTCCATAAGCATCGGCACTATTGCTTATTCCCTCTGTCTCAGGTCGAGGGATTGGGAATCAGCCCCGGTAGTGGTTGTGGAATCGTAAGGTATTGGGAATCCGCCCTGGTATTTCAAGCCCTCTCTCTCCATCTTCTGTAACGCTTGCCTCCAGTTCTCAACCGACCATTAATTGATTCCGGTCCTGCCCGTCTTTACAGTTTAGTTGTTAACACATATGTAATGGAAGTGAGGTACTGTGTCTGGTGGATAGAGTTCATGAGTGGGGAACCCGACCCTATGGATGAGTGCACCGTGATTGATTCATCGATCCCTATAACCTTAACTCGCTCTCTCAAGCATCCATCTGGGACTCAACCTCATAGAGCATTGGTTACAGCCTGCCCTTGCATTCCACCGGTGCCGGATCCCTAACTCCTATCTGACCTCATGGGATTCGACACGAGCCTTCCACCGCCCGAGCAGGCTACCTATTGGATCGCCTTGGGCGCTCCTCCCCCTGCCCCATCGGACCCGAGATAGCTCTATCCCCAAGTGCAATAAAAGAAGCCGGTAATGGAAGGATTGAGGGGTTTCACCCCATAAATGATTTGATACTTTTGGTATTGGGGAACTCATTGAGGAGGGAAGGGTCTCCTAAGAGAGTCTCTAAAGTCCACAAATTGTCTAAGGATTCTCTCTTCAAGTTGTTGCATGTAGGGCATGAGTTCATCACATATCCTATATGAGGTAGTTGGTTGCAAGTTGACTTGGTTAGGAGGAACAAGTTGTATGATAAACATGGTTGGGAACAATGAAAGGCATCATGTTGGAGGAAATGGTTAGTATCCTCCATGATGAAATTGATTCACCTAGTATGGGGTTGGTCCTCCTATGTGACAAGGCTAGATTCGAATTCTTGTATGAGTAATTAGATGACTATTGGAAGGCATGTTAAGCACACTTGTCTTAGTGAGGTGGGATAGATTATACATATTTTGAGTATAGAGCTGGTTGATCCCAAAATGCATGGAACTAGGGTAGAAATAGTTAGAAGGAATACAATAATAAGACTGCAAAGTCCAAGAAACAAGGGAATAAATCAAAATCATTTCAAATCTGATTGACGAATTTCATTATAATACTTCTTTCATGGGCATGCCTTTGTATGGTGAATGTCTTACATCGAGCATGTGCTATCTGAGATGTAATTCTTCAATTCAAGAAAGAGAATGTAACATGTATTTATGTAAGTTGTGAAATGAAAAAGATGCATTGCTGCAGTATAGAGCTAGCGTAAATAGCTATAGCCGGTGAGAGAAGCCGTAGTGAGCGAGACTAGCTAGCGATAGAAGCAGTAGTAAGTAGTTCCGAGTGATAGCATTAGTTAGCTGCGATGCCAGGCAATAGGTTCGGGTAGGCCAGGTTCAGCTTCGGTATTGATGGTTTGGTGGGGTTGGTTCGCGAGGGATGGGATTGATTGTGAGTGATTGATGAGATTGATTGAGAACTTAGTTGGAGCTGGAGCGGTACAACGGACGGACTACAGATCACATAGTTTGGGGTAGGGCGGCCCATCGGACGGACGATAACAGCCTCACCCACCAGACAAGAATAGAGGTTCAGACCAAACGACTGAGACGACTCACCTTCACCACGTCCCACATCCATCCAACACGCTAAGAAGTGACCGGGGGACGGATAGAAATACCGCACCGGGAAGAAGGTACCGCAACCGCTAGGGAGGGCACACCCAACATTGCCAACTCACCTTCACCACGCCACATCCACCCGGCAATAAATACGGCACCGGCAAGGGACAGAGCCGCCCGACAGAGCCGACTGAAGCGACGATCAGACCCACCCGATCAGACCCGCCAATCATAGCTGAACTCATCGAGCCCGCCGATAGAACCTCATTACCCACCCGTCAATGCCAGCCGAGAGCCGATCCACAGGATGGAGGTTAGGGACCCATTACCCTCCGATTCACCATTGACGATGAGGGAGCACATACCCACTGAAACATGCATGCAGGCCGAGAATCGTTCAATTT
>APFE030205012.1:0-23270 GCA_000404065.3 Pinus taeda
CGCGATCCCCCCCGGCTAGGGGGGTCTGGGTGCCAGCAGTCCCCTGGCAGGGGTTGCTGGGGTAGTGACCCCGGAGCTAAAAATAGATGTAAAATTGCCTTGTAAAAGTATAATAATTCCTAGTCAATCTAGGCCGTTCATTAGGAAGATGATGTGACAGTAGAACTTATGTTTAGTTTAGGGTTTTTTGCCCTAGAAGGCAGCCCCCCCCCTTTGTATGAGGGCATTGTATTGAGGCTATGTAATAGTTGTGTATTCTCTGAGCGAGAAACAGAGAGGTGAGACTGTGAGAGAAAATAGAGGATATTATAGTGGATCTATTGTAGGTTGTGTCTCTTCATTTTACTGGATAATAGAAAGGAAGGACTGGCTATTCGGGGTGGATGTAGCCCAAACTGCGTGAACCACGTATATCTGTGTCTCTCTGGTGTTATGTGTTTGTGTTTTTCCGCATATTATATATCTTGCATTTCTTTGTCATATATAATATTTTTCTAACATAAATGAAAGCTAAAGAATTGCTTGATGAAGCCTATGATAGGTATGAAGCCTATAGAACTACAGGGCTGAAAAGAGCTATAGAACTAGAAAGTCAAAAGGAGGCCGAGCTTGCAAATAAGCTCAGATGGAATGAACAATTTTCCATCATTATTAATGAGAATCAGGAGAATTGGCTTGACAAGGTAAATCAACATTTACAGAAGCTCCTAGATAAGGCCAATCAAGAGAATTACATTTAGAGAAAGATGGAAAAGCATTATGCCATGGGGAACAAGATTGCAAGGGAAAATCTTAGAAGGGTTAATGCAAAGATTGAAGCCTTAAAAAAGAAAGAGGAGTAAGGGAGACTTGACATACTTGTTGAAGCCTCACTCCATGTAAAAAACACATGATCAGCAATCATTTCACCAATTTTGAGAAGTTATGGGGTAATTTTGAGGTTTGTTTTCTTTTAAAGTAATTATACAAAGTTTTTTGATAGCTAGAATGCCAAGGGCATAGCACCCTTGGCGTTGCAATTTTGTTTGGGGCACTTTTTGGAAAACAGAAGGCCACCATTGGATTCATAGTAGGGAATACATGTAGGAAAAAAACTTTACAAGCCTTGGTTTGCACAAATGGAAGGTGAAAAGTTGAAAAAACACCTAACAAATCAATTCTCTGCCTCCCTTTGCACCTTGGCATTGCGTGTTTGACCAGTCTTGGGAGAATCAATCTTTGGAAGTTCAAATAAAGTTAACTTTAGAAAATGAAGGCATATTTTGAAACTAGATAGGAGACGCTTTCTAATGAGCTATCATGGGCTCAATTTGGACACCAGGAAGGAAGTCAAACTTAGCCTGCAAGATGGAGGGCACGTTTGACATAGAGAGGGTGCCTTTGACCAGTTTCCTGATTTTTCACTGTTTTTCTCCAAATTTGATTTTCATCCTTGGAAATCAACTTTTTACTAATGTGATTGATGTTTTAAATGTAATTATGGTCTTTTTACTATTACCTAGGGTAAATACATTAGGTAAATAGACTCCATGAGGTGTAATGAATTAGTTTCACTGTAATTAGGGATGAGTCATTTTGACTAACCTACACTCTAGTTATCAATTCAGATTTTGGTGGAATTGCTCCTCCTCTCATGGATTTGACCCCTGAGGTTGGGAGGAGTTTGTTTTGAGGCCTCTATCTTTTACTTTCCAGTCTTTTCAAAGGTTTGACTCAGTTGGATGTTTTTAGATTAATTAGAGACATTATTGTATCAGAAATTTGGCCAGTCTTAGTAGATGAGTTGTGGCTATTTCCTTGGGATACCTATGGTATGGTTGTCTAGCATTGTTATTTTCTTCAATTTCATTTGTATGAATGTCTTTTTGGTCCATATCCCATTTCATGTATATTGTATGATCTCTTTCAAGTGGATAAACAAAATTCATCTCACATGCTCTATTTTAGGGAAGTTTTCATAGTTTATTCATCTTTCTTCAGTTTTGGAAGAATAAATCTTTCATTCTCTTCCTAGCTCCTCACCTGTCTGAATCATATCATCCCAAGAAACCCTAATGTGATAGCCTACCTGCCTACCTTGCCCCTTTGAATGTCTGCAATCATATCTTATTTTCCTTGACCTAGCTTCTTTGACCTAATCCTCATCCAGCAACCCAATTTCAAACAAACAAAACCCTCTGCACTTTATACCTAGCCTAAAACCCTAATTCATCCAGCCCTTTTGGCTATGATTTTATGGTGAGAGCCCTCTATAGCTTGGTAGGGCTAGCTACCAAGTCAAAAGGTTGGTATGTGGTTACCTCAGTTGGACTCTTCCTCAGCCTTAGAGATCCGGAGGAGTGATAACATACTGGCACTGTTACCGAGGAACGAAAGATTCATTTTCCCTGTGTGTACGACAAGATTTCATTGGGAGTTGGTCCTGTGGATGATAGGACTAAGTTTCACAAAGTTTTATTCCATAATCACAGTGTTAATATTGTAGAGCTGGCTTTGAGGAGACAAATAAGATCAAAATATAGATCCTGATCCAGTTGATCCAGACGAAGATTCAGAAAGCTTGTTTAAAAGAAAAGAAGTCAATAAATCAAAATTTCAATCAGACCTCATTACATGGGTAAGGTCTTGATCGTTACCTACTAAATTTATTTTTCTTAAAGACATACCTTTGTTTTGAAATTTGAATCCCTCCTTATGCTACTCAAAGTCTGAATCCTCATTATCTCACATAGTCTTTGACCCTGTTAAGACTCTGGATCCGAAAAGATATACCAGGTCAAACCCTAACCCAAACCCACGTTCTCTTGTTGATGATCCTGAAAGAATGTTAAGAAAACCTAAAATCCCTTTCGCGAGAATGAAAGAAAAAAATTGGAAAGAACTACTTCCCTACCAGATCAGATACTAAATGTTGAGGATATTCCTTTTGGTATTCAATTCGAGATATCCCTATTTTGTTCAAAGCCTGAGTCTTGTCTTACAGAGATAGTGTTTGATCCCATAAATTTTGATTTGTACTTACCCACCTTGAAATCTTTGTTTACTCAGCCTTCTGCAAAATGTCAGTTTTCAAAACTTGAGCATGAGCTTTGGTCTAATTTCAATAAACTTTAAAGCCTAGTTGATCAACTTCGAATTACTGCAGAAACAAACCTATATCCAGTATCAACATGAAAGCTTATCTTCTACTATACCCTCTACTGCACCTCTGAAAACATCCGTATTAGTACCTTCATCTTCATTCCAACCAACACAACCCATTTTAGTTCCCGTACACCCTCCCCTAGTAGTCATGGCAAGATTTTCTCCCTTAGTATTGCCTGCTCATTTGGTAGATTTAGCTTTGACCTATGGCTAGAGACTTCCTCATTTTGATGGCAGTCCACGAATCACAACACAACAACATATTGATAGAATTGCTAATTTGATTGATTTAGACGAGTTTGATGCCGATGATGCCAAAATGAGACTAATATCTCAAAGTTTTTCCGTAGGTGTGAAGAAATGGTTCCATAGTTTGGCACCCGGGTCCATTGATACTTCTCAAAGGCTAAACGGGTTTTTCTTAGCTTGGTGGTGGGAAAACAAAATCAATTGTAGATTTTAGCAAAGTATAATACATTGAAAAGGGGTCCAAATGAGACGGTTCAAGATTTTACTATAAGGTTCAATTTGATATATAGTCATATTCTGACTAACATGAAACCTCCACCTGATTTGGAACTTCAACACTATCTCGATGCCTTTGATCCGAAGATGGATTATCAACTAAGGGAAAGAGATCCTGCAACTTTGGAAGAAATGCAGGATAATGCAGTAAGCATGGAAGCAAATTTAATGATTAAAAAGTCTTAATTTAAACATGAGAAACCAAAGAAGAAAGTAACAATTAAAGAGGAACCATCTTCTTCCACCAATCTTAAACTAGACACACTAATCAGAACCTTGGAGAGGATGGTCGACCAAATGATAAATTCAGATAGATAGCTGGAGCCACAAGTCAGAAATCTGAATTTCAGAAACCAACAACAACCTCAGTATAGGATAAAACAAAGAGAGTAGAGAGCTCCTGAGGCATCAACATCTCAACAGCAAATTCAGACACCCTTGCAGCAAAATTATGCTAAAGGATAAACAGAGGATGAAATAGACCCAATTGTCGAGGATAACCACTTCTTCAGGGAAGATTACCATCCCATTTTCTTGACTGAAAATGAGGAGTATATCGAGAAGACAAAAGGACCCAAAGATTAAGACTACATACTGGAAAATGGCTATGCATTAGAAACCCAATCAGATGATTATCAAAGAGGATAGTTCAATGCACTCAGCTCCGATAGAAGTAGTACTCCTTAAGGAATAGGGATGTCCCGATCACTCCCATTCAAAAAAGGACATCACAGCAGAAGGATATTCAATAGAAGATAAACTCCCAAGGTAATCAAAGTAAAGGTAAAGAGCTTGCAACAACTAACAAAAAAAAAGTAAAGCAGACACCTACAAGCAACCCAAATAAGGAACATGATAGTCAGAAGAAGGATCATACATCAAAAGATCAGCTCGAGAAGAGAGACATCATCTAAAGAGAGGTAGATAAATCTGGCTCATTCAATCTAGAAACTAAAATTTCAAAGTTGAAAGTGTCAACCCCTCTTACTGAACTAGTAAAAAATAGCCATTACAAGTATGATATAGTTAAAATACTGAAAGTTGATCCTTTGTCTAACATGGTTATGTTGAAGATGACCATTCTAAATTAATTTTTGGTCCAGCCATAGATGGTTAGTCAAAAGAAAGTGAGGTTCCCCCATTTTACCTGAGTCTAAGAATCCACTAGTGTGTCTTTCATAACTCCATGCTTGACTCCAGAGCCTCCCATAATTTAATTCCAAAAGCCATCATGGAAAAGTTTGGTCTAAATATAACTTGTAAATACCACTAATTGTACTCTTTTGATTCCAGCAAAGTCCATTGTCTTGGTCTAATCAAGGATTTGGTAGTATCCCTGGACCAAGTCCTAGCAAAGAATGTTTTAATGCATGTGGTGGTAGTTGATATGCCACCACAGTTTGGTATGTTATTGTTAAGGTCCCAGGGAGAAAAGCTAAGGGGCACACTACAGTTAGACTTCTCCTATGCCACCATCTCGGTTTTCGGGCAATTAAGGAAATTGTACCGAGAAACCAAAACGAAATTCATGATAACTAGCAAGGAGAGGCTGAATAATCATCCTATAAATGATGTACATACAGATTTAGAATTATTTATTTTATATAATGATAGTGTATTGTGTTAGTGTGAGCTAGTTCAGCCTATCACCAGTGATCAAATATGCTCTTACAAGGTGTTCTTAGGGTATCAAGTCAATTTTTTGTCATTTCAGTGAGTCTTCAAATAAAAATTTTGTCATTGGTTGTTGTGTCTAGGTCACTATTGCTCCCTTCACTTATTCATGGTCTTCATCACTCATCATGGTCATTTTCTTCTTCTAGGTATCATATCTTTATTTAAGTGTCTTGGGTCATGAAATGGTTAAATTCCTAATTTTAGGTCATGGTCTAGGGTTTCACTCCATGTGTCATCATGATACCATATGACAAAAAAAAAACATGTCCATCATGTGATTCAGTGGGTAAAGGGAGTTAGCAGCTTAGGGAAAGAAAATAAAGGTAAAGGTAATGTTTTATTTCCAATAAGACAATGTTGCAGTACACTACCTCGCCTCATCATTCCTCATAGGGACATGTTTGCTTCAAAATATATTTTTGACCAAATGGAGAAGAATTTTACAAAAGTGAAAGAGGTTTTTGTCCACTATAGTCCAAGGAACAAAAACCTCCTTCATTGTATGCACCAGTGTTATTCTTTCAAATAAATACTGAAAATACAATTGCTATAGGAGAGTTGTTGCACTTCTAGACAGCTTGACTTCAAGACCATTTCTCAGGGGTTTTCAGTAGGGTTTGGTAGTTCTTAAGGACTCTATTGTGTATAATACATCCTAATATTTCCAATGGTACCTTTATATTGTGATTTGGATTAATGGAAGGCATCCAAAAGTGATATGCAAGTTGGCATTGCGCTCTTGTCAGAGAAAACCTGGGTTTTTGGAGTGACCTTGGGAAAATCAATTGTTCTCCCTCATGGAGTGGAAAAATTACATTCTTGAGGTGTCCATAGTATAGCCGACTTCAGTAGCTTTCCAAAAAGCTATAAATGTCTCAATTTGGAGGCGTTTAAGGCCTTCAAAAGTGGTTTGGAAGACCAGTTTTTTGCTTAGGAACAAAGCGATGTGCTCAGAGTAGAGGTGTTGCGCTCAGGAACACTACGCTACGCTTGGGTCAGAGTAGCTCAATTTTGCCCGAAACTCACCCAAATTCAATTTTTAAGCTTGCTCACCTGTTGTATTGCAATCATAACCTGAGCTAAAATTAAGTACACCATATTACTTACCTTTTTGTTTTGAGAAATGAATCCAAGCCAAAGATTTCTTCAATTAGGGTTTCTAGTGAATTTCTCATGAAACATGATAGGGTTGATGATGGTCATTTGGTTTTCTTGATTTTAAACATGTAAAATCCTATCCTACGCCTTTACACATGTTTAATATGCTATATGAAGCACAGAACCAACCTCATAACATAAAATTACCTCACTAAAAGTGAAACCCTAGTTCATTCCTATGGGTTTTGGGCACTTTCCCTAAAAACTATGTTTTTCCCTTTCACAAGTACATTTTCCCTCCATTTCACTTCCTTTCATTTTCATCAGTTGTTCATATTCCATATCCACCTCTTTGAATTTCCCTTTCCCATTTTTTTCACTCCACCTATCCATCAATTCATTTTTCACTCATCCCTCACTGTTTTTTCCCTTTCCTATCATCTAGGGTTTCAAAAATGAAATGAGATTACTTCATCAAACCATCACCAAGAAACATCAGCACAACCTATGGAAGTGGGTTCCAATATCAAAATAGTGGAGAAGGCTCAACTACTCAAACCTGAGGTGACTAAAGTGTATAAGAAAGGACAGATGCTAGTGTTTTCTTCTCATAGAGAAAAAGGGACCAAACCTTCTTCATCGACAAAGCAGAAACCGAAAACAAAAGAAAAAGATATAGGTGAGCATGAGTTTGAACTGGTTGATTCAGAGGTTGAGGATCGGACTTCAAACATACGACAAACAATCAGGGATAAGGACTATCAAATCAAGGAGCTAGAAATCAATTTGGAAGGAGCAAAATATGCCATACCATTCCTTGAACAAGAAAATAGTCAACTCAAAGCAAAGGAGTTGATCCTAGAAGAGGAAAAAGACAAGTTATTGCAGCAATTTGGCAAAGGTAAGGAGATCATGGAATCAAGTGAGCCTGAAGCATCAAAGGGGAAAGGAAAGAGGAAAAGACAAAGAACAAGAGGCCTCAAGAAAGCTTTGCAAGAAGAGAAAGAACAAATCTTGTTGAATGAGGACCTTGACCTAGAGGATAGGATTGTCCCTTGAGGTTCATCAAGATAAGGATTATTGGCTCAACATGGTGAATCATCACTTGGAGAATCTACTTGAGAAGGAAAACAGGGATAATCAATTGCTCTGACATATGGTGCAGCACTACCGAGCTCAAAACATGATCGCCAATGCCAAGGTTAAGCAGCTTGAAAACAAGCTTAAGAAAGCCAAGAAAGACCAAAAAGATGGGGGAAACTTGGAGATGCTTGCTAAAGCATCTATGAAGGTTTAAAAAAAATATTTTTACACCTTCCATCCAATTTTGAGCAAATTCTAAGCATTTTGAGTTTTTCGAGAAATTTTGGTCTAAATTCATAAATTTAGCTGCTCCAGAAGCGCAACGCCTTGGCGCTGCACTTTTTCCTCAGGCCTTCATTTGAGGAAAGGTATAATTTTTTTGAAATCTATTGTCATCCTCTAAAAATCCATTTTCTCATATTTTGCAGAGGTGGCTTAGTTTTGGAGAAAAAGGCAAAAAAGTGGCAAAAAACTAGCATTCTAGACCATTTTTTGACAGGCGCTGCGCTTCTAGAGTGACCTTGGGAGAATGGATTTTTGAAAGCCTTCCAATGGTCCAAATTCAGAAATTAAAACTTTTCCAGAAATTATACTTGAAGGGCTAGTTTACCGTTCTCATGTTTTTCATTTTTACCCCTAGAAGGCACCTCAAAATAGCTCAAATTCGGTGCTGCACTTTAGCACTTTTCTGTGTTCTAATTTGTAAATTTCACTATGTAAAATTTCTAGTTTCTAGTTTGACTTAGTCAAAGTCAAGATTCTCTATGTAATGGAACTATTTTTGAGGATAGGTGATGTAGGCATGAATAATTGTACATCATAGGTTGTTTTTCATGTTTATTAGGCCTCATAAAGGAAGCAAACTCCTAAACAAACTCTCCATGAAGTGTTTGAGTTTCACCTTCTCACTCTCACCTATTGGTTGAGAGAAAATTGGAGTCAATTCCTCCACCAAGGAATTCGACTCCTAAAGGTGGGAAAGTGGTCTAGGAGAGTCTATATGTAAAATTTCTCTTCAGTAGAAGAGGGTTGAACTTTTTGTGAAGGAAGCTTGCATGTAATCTTCTTTTCAACTAGTACAGAGACAGGTTGCAGCTATTTTCAAGGAACTCTCTCCCAGTGAGTTCATGGTGCTTGTACTTCATTATTTTTTTTTTCTCATGGTCTAAACATATTTATCTATAATATATCTCTTCTTTCTATGAACACCTTATAATAAAATACCAGGATTCTTGTTTTTCAAGCTCTGTTATCTGGTTTTCATAGTTATGTGTATGTCTTCCTGAGCTAATCAAATCATGTTTATTTATGCTCATTAGTTTCTTCCACACTATATCCTCTATACTACACTGATAATACTCAAAATACACCATGGCTTCTAATATCTAGCTCCTTGTCATATTTGCTCCCACACTCCCACAACCTAGACCTACTTGTGGCTCCGAACCCTAAGTTTAGCAAACCCTAAAAACCAAATTTTCAAAAACAAATACACATATCTAGCCTAAAATGCATTTTCTTTAATGTCATATCACTGATAAGAGACTTAGAGAGATCCCTCTCATGCTTAGTAGGGCTATATACTAAGCTAAAGTGGTTTGAGGTTACCGTTCTCAATTTCCTTTTCAGCTTGGGAGATTGTAAGGACTAACATTTTGGGCGTTGTTTCCAGGGAACGAAACATCATATCTTCCCCGGCAAAGAACGACAAGGATCAGATCTAATTGCTGATGGTGAAAAATGATCAAACATAAGAAAGTTTGTGCATCTTTCACCTGGAGACTCCAATGTCAAAGAATCCAAAGGTTTAGAAATTTCATGGTGACTCCAATGATAAAAAACCAGTAGTTTGAAGAACTTCTTGGTGTCTTAATTGTTTTCAAGATGGATTCAACTACTCGAAGGTATGCTCCTATGAATCAAGCTCACATTCCTAGTTTTCTAAATCGAATTCCTTATATAGATTGGCAAACAAGGCTGCCAAAGTTTAAAGGTCAAGATGGAGAAGATGCTAGTTTTCATTTGGTCAAATTCCATTTTCATATTCACAGATTAAATGCTAAGTTTCCTGAAGATTGTTTGATGAAGATTTTCATGGCTACCTTGGAGGAAATTGCAAGGAAATGGTATGAGAGACTACCATCTGCTAGTTTATATTCTCTAAAGGATTTTCATTCAATTTTCTTTCAACATTATCAAAACTGCAAGTTTTCCTTATCAATGATGGATAGTTGTTGTGAGATTTCTGAAAATTTCATTAAATTTCTTGAAAACTTGTATGGGGATGAAGAATGTATGGAAGAAGATATATTAGGAGCCCTTTATGACTTTTCCTCGCAACAAGAATCAGCAATTTCCTCCTTGAATGAAATGGATTGGGATCAAAATAGAGAAAGGCCTACTCCTGATCTTGGAAATGAAAATCACCAAGCCAATGTTGATTTCTATAAAACTCAGTTGTCACCTCTATCTGAACATGAAATTGATCAGCTTTCAAAAAAACATGTTACAGACCAAGTTAAGGCAGGTTTGCAGTGCTCACACAGTCAAGATTGTGTAAGTGAAATTTCTTCCATTATTGAAAATGAAAATCTAGGTTTAAATGATGACAATCATGAGACTAATGAAACTATACATGAATTTGTTGTGACTAAGCCAATTTCTGATGTAGATTTCTTGCAAGGATATCAACTAACAAAGATTGTTTTCTTTCATGAAAAGGATAGGGCTAACCTGCTTAATATTCTTGAAGAATGTGTTTTTTTTAAGGATGATTTAGAATATGAAATAGAAGAGTATGAGTCTGAGATAGACAGTATGCCAGAAATAGAAATAGAGCTGCTCATGCTTGAGAAATTTACAGCCAACACTTAGGTGGTAGAAAGCCATATTTCCCTATGCCTTCCTATGGTTCAACAACCAAGTATTCTTTCAGATCAAAATGAAAGGAGTACTTTTATTTTTGTTGGATTTAAAGACAAGATAACATTTTAGATTTTTAAGGATCCTTACACTAATTTGTTGCAGCCATCTGGAAAGATGATTTTTCTTGTATTTATGGATCATGAGCACATGTTTAGTGGACGCTCGGAGTTGCCTAGCTTTTCTTTGTTCTAATTGCTCAAGGAAAGTACAAGAAGAATTCAAGTAAGTAGCCACTCGCTGGATTCGTTACACTGGAGGTATCATTACACATGATTGTATATACATCTTTACTAGGTGGGTGGTTATCATTGGGATTTGAAGCTAGAGGTGAAGGCCATACGATCCCTATGGTCTGCTGCCATAAGTAAGTTCAATCAGTGTGTTTTTTATAATCAAGTCAGTCAGTTTTCAGTTTGAGTTTAGTCTTTGCATTTTGACTCCATTGCCCAATGAATAAGGCTACTTGGTCTACAGTGTTCTTGACACCTCCAAGGAGCTTCCATCCCTGGTTGGAGACAATGTTAGTGTCAGTCAGTTTATCATATCACCAGTGATCAAATATGCTCTTACAAGGTGTTGTTAGGGTGTCATGTCAAATTTTTGTCATTTCAGTGAGTCTTCAAATAACAATTTGGTCACTAGTTGTTGTGTCTAGGTCACTGCTGCTCCCTTCACTTACTCATCGTCTTCATCACTCATCATGGTCATTGTCGTCTTTGAGGTATCATATCTTTAGTTAAAGGTCTTGGGTCATGAAATGGTTAAATTCCTCATTTTAGGTCATGGTCTAGGGTTTCACTCCATGTGTCATCATGATACCATATGTCAAAACAAAAACATGTCCATCATGTGATTCAGTGGGTGAAGGGAGTTAGAAGCTTAGGGAAAGAAAAATAAAGGTAAAGGTAATGTAGCCCATATAGACTGCGGCTCATCTAAGTTCTTCTGTGGCTCACTGTGGCTCACTGGAGCTATACGGCGGCTCGACTGCGACTCTCTAGTAGTTTATCAAAGCCCAGATCTGTGGCTCTGCGGCTCTTTATATGCTCTAGGGCTCATGGCCGTCCAGATCTGTGGCTCTGCTGCGGCTCTCTAGATCTGTGGCGCCAAAACCTCTGAAATCTAGAACGTCCGTGGGTTCCTCAATCCCTACGGCAAACCCTAATTCCATAAAATCAAAGTTACCTCACTTACTAAGGAGAACATTCTCTAGATGGCTCCCAGCTTCGCGAAAATAGCTGCTAGCTCTTCGTCCGCCTCTAGGGGGCAAGCTCCTGTCCATATAGTTAGAGAAGCCCCAGCTCCCACTATCCAGGTGGTCCAGGCTTCACTCGATGAGGCTTTGAAGTTCTCTGAGAGTGACCTAATATGCCGATTCAATGGTTTTTGGCCGCAGCTCACAGCTCTCCATAGTTGGATCACGGAGGTATGGAAGCCTCTAATTTCTGATGCAATTAATATCTACCCCTGTGTTAGGGGTTTCTTTATAGTAGATTTTGAAAACCGTGAAAGCAGACAATGTATTCTAGATTCTGGCCCTTGGTTTTGGGATAAATCAGGCCTATTCATGAGGCCATGGAACCCATCTTTCGATCCCTCAACAATAGTCATAACCTCAGCACCAGTTTGGGTGAGATTGCCAAATCTACCCTTGCATCTCTGGAATTTCTCTTCGCTAGAAGCCATTGGAAATGAGATTGGAAAATTTTACTGCAGGTGCCCTGAAATAGAGGAATATGCCAGAACCACATATGCATGCATCTGTGTGGAAATGGACTTCAGTGCCGGATTCCCAGCAGAAATACACCTAACAAGTAAAGACTATGTGTGGAACCAGAAACTCGATTATGAAAGTGTCCTCTTCAGATGTCGATCTTGCTTTGAGACAGGCCACCTAGCCAAAAATTGCCCAAAAGCCTCCGAGAAAAATTTTGCTAGAAAAACTCACCACAGATCTACATGGTGGGAAGGAGCACAAAAAGAACACTACACTGTCATGCAAGAAGAATACTCTCGAGAAAACTCTGAATTACAAGAAATCGAGCAAGATAGAAACAAATCTCAAGACAAGCAGGGGGAAAGCCCCGCCCAACAACAAAAAGGTGAACTCAACAACCCCTCAAGCATCGACAGTTATGAGGTTTCAAATAACACGCATTCTCCGAATATCTCCAAAAGGACGAACACAATAGATCGCGAAGCTAAGACACCAATGTCCCGAGAACTAGAAGAGATGAAGGAGATACAAGATAAAGGAAGTTGGAAGACCATAGAGAAGAAAAAGAAAGCTACATCACCAATCTCGCCAAGAAAGACAAGGAGTCAGACAATTAGAAATTAAGAAATTATAGGTCCGATAGACCAATTTGGTCTCAGTGGACGTTAACCATCATCATCATCATCATCATCATCATCATTTATTTCCAATAGGACAATGTTGCAGTACACTACCTCACCTCATCATTCCTCATAGGGACATGTTTGCTTCAAAATATATTTTTGACCAAATGGAGAAGAATTTTACAAAAGTGAAAGAGGTTTTTGTCCATTATAGTCCAAGGAACAAACACCTCCTTCATTTTATACACAACTGTTATGATTTCAAAGAAATGCCCAAATACAATTGCTACGGGAGACTTTCTACACTTCTAGACAAATTGACTTCAAGACCGTTTTTCAATGGTTTGCAACAGGGTTTGGTAGTGCTTAAGGACTCTATTGTGTAGAAGACATCCTAGTATTTCCCATGGTACCTTCAGCTTGCAATTTGGATTAGTGGAAGGCATCCAAAAGTGATCTACAATTTGGCAATGCGATCTTGTCAGAGAAACCCTCAGTTTTCAGAGTGACCTTGGGAAAATAATTTTTTCTCCCTCATGGAGTGTCCAACATACATGCTTGAGGTCTCCATCTTATAGCATACATCAATATCTTTCCAACATGCTATCAAGCTCTCAATTTGGAGTATTTTAAGGCCTCCAAAATTGGTTTGGAAGGTCAGCGCTGCACGGAGAGCAGAGTAATTGTGCTCAGGAACACTACGTTGTGCTTGGGCGCTACACTTAGGAACACTGCACTGTGCTTGGGCCAGAGTAGCTCAAATTTGCCCGAAACTCACCCAAATTCAATTTTTTAGCTTCCTCACCTATTGTATTGCAATTCTAAGCTGAGCTACAAGTAAGTACACCATCTTACTTACCTTTTTGTTTTACAAAATGAATCCAAGCCAAATATTAGAGTTTCTAGTGAATTTCTCATGAAAAATGATAGGGTTGATGATGGTCATTTGGTTTTCTTGATGTTAAACATGTAAAATCCTATCCTACACCTCTACACATGTTTAATATGCTATATGAACCACTTAGCCAAGATCTGAACATAAAATTACCTCGCTAAAAGTGAAACCCTAGTTCATTCCTATGGGTTTTAGGCACTTTCCCTAAAAAAAATATTTTTCCCTTTTGCAAGTACATTTTCTTTCATTCCACTTCTTTTCATTTTCATCAGTTTTTCATAGCCCATATCCACCTCTTTCAAATTCCCTTTACCATTTTTTTCACTCCACCTACCCATGTTTTCATTTTTCACTCACCCCTCACTGTTTTTCCCGTTTCCTATCATCTAGGGTTTCAAAAATAAAATGAGATTACTTCATCAAACCATCACCAAGACACATCAGCACATCCTATGGAAGTGGGGTCCTCTAGAAAAATAGTGGAGAAGACTCAGCTACCCAAAACTGAGGTGACTAAAGTGTATAAGAAATGACAGAGGCTAGTGTTTTCTTCTCATAGAGAGAAAGCGGCCAAGCCTTCTTCATTGACAAAGCAGGAACCGACAAGAAAAGAGAAAGACACAGTTGAGCATGAGTTTTAACTGGTTGATTTAGAGGTTGAGGATCAGACTTCAAACATGTGAGAGACAATCAGGAATAAGGACTATCAAATCAAGGAGCTAGCAATCAATTTGGAAAGAGAAAAATATGTCATATCATTCCTTGAACAGGAAAATAGTTAGCTCAAAGCAAAGGAGTTGATCCTAGAAAAGGAAAAAACCAAGTTATTGTAGCAAGTTGGCAAAGGTAAGGAGATCATGGAATCGAGTGAGCCTAAAGCATCAAAGGGGAAAGGAAAGAGGAAAAGACCAAGATCAAGAGGCCTCAAAAATGCTTTGCAAGAAGAGCAAGAACAAATTATGTTGAACGAGGACCTTGACGTAGAGGATAAGATTACCCTTGAGGTTCATCAAGATAAGGAGTATTGGCTCAACAAGGTGAATCAACACTTGGAGAAGCTGATTGAGAAGGAAGATAGGGATAATCAGTTTCTCAGACATATGGCACACCACTACCAAGCTCAAGACATGATCGCCAATGCCAAGGTTAAGCAACTTGAAAACAAGCTTAAGAAAGCCAAAAAAGACCAAAAGGATGGGGTAAACTTGGAGATGCTTGCTAAAGAATCTATTAAGTTTAAAAAACATATTTTTACACCTTCCCTCCAATTATGAGCAAATTCTAAGCATTTTGAGTTTTTTGTGAAATTTTGATCTAAATTCAGAAATTTAGCTACTCCAGAAGCGTAGCGCCTTGGCATTGTGCTTTTTCCTCAGGCCTCTATTTGAGGAAAGGTATAAATTTTTGGAAAGATATTACCATCCTATAAAATCACATTTTCTTATATTTTGCATAGGTGGCTCAATTTTGGAGAAAATGGAAAAAAAGTGGCAAAAAACTAGCATTCTGGACCATTTTTTGACAGGCGTTGCACTTCTGGAGTTACCTTGGGAGAATGGATTTTTGAAGGCCTTCTCATGGTCCACATTCATAAATTCAAACTCTTATGGAAACTAGACTTGAAGTGACAGTTGACCATTCTTTCAAGTTTGCATTTTGACCCCTGGACGACACCTCAAAATCAACTCAAAGTTGGCGCTGCGCTTTTTGTCTTTTCTATGTTTTAATTTGTAAATTTCACTATGTAAAATTTCTAGTTTCTAGTTTGACTTAGTCAAAGTCAACATTCTCTATGTAATGGTGCTAGTTTCGAGGCTAGGTGATGAAGGCATGAATAAATTTAAATCATAGGTTGTTTTTTATGTTTATTAGGCCTCATAAAGGAAGCAAACTCCTAAACAAACTCTCCATGAAGTGTTTTAGTTTCACCTTCTCACTCTCACCTGTTGGTTGAGAGAATCTTGGAGTTAGTTCCTCCACCAAGGAATTTGACTCCTGAAGGTGGGCAAGTGGTCTAGGAGAGTCTATATGTATCATTTCTCTTCCGGAGAAGAGGGTTAAACTTTTGTGAAGGAATCTTGCATGTAATCATCTTTTCGGCTAATATAGAGATAGGTTGAAGCTATTTTCAAGGAACTCTATCTCAGTGAGTTCATGGTGCTTGTACTTCTTTCTTTTTGTTTTCTCATTTGCTAAACATCTTTATCTATATTATATCTCTTCTTTCTATGAATGCCTTATAATAAAATACATATAATTCTTTTTTTTCAAGCTCTCTTATCTGGTTTTCATAGTTATGTGTATGTCTTCCTAAGCTAATGAAATCATGTTTATTTATGCTCATTACTTTCTTCCACAATATATCCTCTATGCTACACTGGAAATAATCAAAATTCACCATGGCTTCTGATATCTAGCTCCTTCTCATATTTTCTCTTGCACTCCCACAACCTAAACCTACTTGTGGCTCCAAACCCTAAGTTCACCAAACCCTAAAAACCAAATTTTCACAAACAAACAAACAAATACACATATGTAGCCTAAAATTCATTTTCTTTAAAGTCATATTGCTGACAAGAGACTTATATAGATCCATCTCATGCTCAGTAGGGCTAGATACTGAGCTAAAGTGGTTTGAGGTTACTCTTCTCAATTTCCTTTTCAGCCTAGGAGATTGTAAGGACTAACAGATTGAATGATGTAGACAGCCAGCTTGTAGAAATAGAAGATGTACTAGAGATTTTTTATTGTATAAGAACAATTTAAGATCAGGGAAAAGAAAATCTGCCAAGTTCATCAGAACAACCATCAGACAAGGTGGATAAAGGTTAAAAACAACCATCAGAAAAGTTAATGAAAAATTCAGAACATCATGAAGAGAAAGTTCATAAAATTGAGCTAAAGCAGAAGCCAGATTTCTAGCACTTGGAAGAGGAGCATGGTCCTTGGACCATGGAATTTGATGATGCTCTTGGGAAATATGGAGTAGCATTGGCATTTGGATCCAAAGTCCACATCATCAGCAAGGTGAGGTACCTAAGAATGTTATATTATGATCGTACAAGCTAGCTTTCGATTGCACCAATAATGAGGTGAAGTATACGAAGCGCTGATCACGGGCTTAAAGATCTTGAAAAAAATTGGTGCACGAAGAATTTTTGTGTATGGTGATTTAGAACTTGTGATCAAGCAAGTTAAAGGCGAATATCAAGCTCACCATCCACGAATGAGACAATATAAGAATGACTTTTTAGATATTTTGAGAATGTTTCCTGAATATACACTTTCAGTTGTGCCAAATAGTCAAAATATTATGGCATATTCATTGGCTACAACTGCAAGCAATTTCAAAATCGCCATCTTTTCAAACAGGAAATTTGAGATTCATGTAAAGCACCGGTCCTCTATTCCTGATAACTTGTGATATTGGCAACTATTCTGGGATGATAAGAAGGTAAATAACTTTCTTCAAAGTGAAGGAGAGTTTGAGAATTGTTCCATGGATGAGGTTTACGTTAAGGATGATCAAGTCATCGAGGTAGCTGAAGTTGATATACTATAACTAAAGGACAACAATATTCCAAAAGGTCTTATAACTTTGGAAGATTTGTTTGATCGAGATGATGTAGCAAGGAAGCCCACTTTGGTTCCTATGGAGAAAGGTGTCGAAGATGTGAACATCGGAATAGCAGAAAAACAAAAAATGATCAAGCCGTCCAAATCATTATCTCTAGAGGTAAAAGAAAAGTATATTCATTTATTGTCTGGATTTTCTGATGTTTTCGCGTGGGATTATGCAGACTTAAAGGAGTATGAAAAAAAATAATTCAGCATACTATGCCAATTAAACCAGATCAAAAGCCCTTTCGACAAAAGCTAAGAAGGATCAACCCAAGGTTGATTTCATACATAGAGAAAGAAGTTAACCAACTTTTCAAGGCATGCATCATTGTTCCTATCAGATTCTCAGATTGGATCTCAAATATAGTTCTGGTGAGAAAGAAGATGGGAGAAATAAGGCTCTCCATAGACTTCAGAAACTTAAACAAAGTGTCTCTGAAAGACAATTATACACTTTCCAAAATGGACCATATCCTTTAGAGAGTTGTTGGCATTTCTCGAATGTCACTGTTGGATGGCTACTCCGGTTACAATCAGATTTTAGTGCACGAGGATGATCAGGACAAGACAACGTTTACCACAACTTGGGGCACATTCAAATATGAAAATATGCCATTCGGTCTCAAAAATGCAGGGGCCACATTTCAATGTGCCATGCACATAGCCTTTGCCAATGAAATTTTTTTTTTCTTGGTTGTATATTTAGATGATGTAACAATATTTTCACATTCACATGATGATCATTTGCATCATTTAAGAGTTATTTTCCAGAGATGAAAAATTTTGGGATCTCTCTCAACCCGAAGAAGAGCTTATTTGCCATGGAGGAAGGCAAACTTCTCGGCCACATCATCTCAAAGGATGACATCCAAATTGAACCTTCACATGTAGAAGCCATTCAACAAATTGATTTCCCTCGTAGTAAGAAATAAATCCAAGCATTCAATGGTAAGATGAATTTCTTATGCAGATTTATTCCTAATTTGGCTTGACATCTTAGAGAGTTGACAAATATGTTGAAAAGGGATAATGATGTAAAGTGGTCTAAAGAAGTTGGCAAGTCCTTTCATGTAGTAAAGCTTGCCTTGACCACTTCCCCTCTTTTAATCAGTCCTGATTACTCGATTGATTGCATAATATTCTCCTTTGCTTCTAAGCATACCATGGAAGCAGTTTTGATGCAGAAAAGGGATAAGACGGAGCTACCAATAGCATTTTTTAGTCGAAATATCAGGAATGCAGCCCTTAAGTACAACATCATAGAGAAATAGGCTTTGGCTTTCATAAAAGTGCTGAAATATTTTAGAGTGTATATTTTACATTTGCATGCTCTTGCTTATGTGCCTAGTAAAATAAGTTCTCGTGTAGAATGACCCAAAAGGAAGAAGAGGTAGATGGATAGCAAAATTATTAGAATATGACCTTTAGATCAATCCTACCAAGCTGATCAAGGGTCAAGGTTTAGCCAAGCTCATGGCTAAGTCAAATCTTCGTGCTCTAGATATCAACCTTGTAGCAACATTGTTCCACGTTCAAGAAGAAGTAGATCTCATTCACGTATCTAATATATTTTTATCATCTCCATGATATTTTGATATTATTTATGTTTTGCAACATTTAAACCCCCATCCAGGCATGTCTAAGGCTAAGAGGAGGTCAATGAAGTTGAAGGCTTCTAAATATTGTATTATGGACAACGCACTTTATTGGAAGGATCCTTGAGGTGCCATGTTGAACTGTCTGACCGAAGATGAGTCCAAAGAGGTAATAAATGACTTACACAAAGGATATTGTGGGGGGCAGTTGTATTGGAAGACCACTGCCAACAAAGTACTGAGACTGAATTATTATTGGCCTACACTTTTTGTAGATATATACAAGGCAGTGATGAGTTGTCACGACTGCCAAGTTTTCCAAGGTAAAAGAGAACATCTTCCTTTGCCTCTACAACCTATATCACTTCATGCACCTTTCAGCAGTGGGGCCTAGACTTCATAGGCGAGATTAACCCATCATCATCTGAACAACACAAGTAAATATTGACATCGATAGACTATTTTACTATGTGGATCGAAGCAATTCCAACAAGGCAAGCAGCATATTCAGTTATCATTCAGTTTTTAGAAACTAATATCTTGTCCTGTTTTGGTTGTCCTAATAAGATCATCACAGACAACGTGGCAACATTCAAGTCTAGAAAGATGATTGAGTTTTGTGACAAACACAACATCAAGTTGGGACATCCGAAAACTTTCTGCCTGCAAAGAAATGGTTTTGAGGAGTCCTCTAATAAATCCTTGATCAGCATCATCAAGAAAATGCTGGAGGCCAACAAAAAGAATTGACACAAAAAGTTGATCAATGCATTATGGGTAGATTGGGTGAGTAGTAAGAAATCTATTGGAGTCTCTCCTTTTCAAATAGTTTATGTAGTAGATATTGTCTTTCCTTCATCATTAGCAATCCCAGTCATGAAGTTGTTACAAGAAGCAGTAAGTGAAGAGAATGATATACAACATCAGACCAGTCAAATGATTCACCTACAGCAGACACGAGATGAGGTATTTCAGAACACCTATAAGCTCCATCACAAGATAAAGAAAATATATGACTAGAAAACAAAGGAGGATGACTTCAAAATTGGAGATGTGGTACTCTATTCGGATGCCAAAAATGAGGACAAGGGTAAGCATGGTAAATTTTAAAATTTGTGGAAAGGCCCTTATAAGATTTTAGCTTTCCGAGGGAAAAATTCTTTCATGCTAGATGAGATGAATGAAGAACCATGCTTAGGAGGACCAGTCAATGGTAGGCTCCTTAAGCACTATCTTTTATAAAAACATGCTTCTCAAAAATCGCCCAATTTCATTGTAAATAACAGTTTAACTTTCTGCAAGTGTGAATTAGAGAACCATTGGAGTTCAGAGCCCAAAGTGAAGGCCATGGAGCTTCATTAAATTTATGACATTTTCGAAGTTTAGTTGTAGGTTAAGTGAGTCAGCATTGAGTCTTTTTTCAGTCAATTTCAAGTCAGTTTTGAATCAGTTTGTGTTATTTGAGTTGTCAGCACTCAGTTTTGCATTTCAGTTTAAGTTTTTGACCGTATTGGCCAACATGGATAGGCACTTGTTCTACGGTGTTCTTAAAACCTCCAAGGAGCTTCCATCCCCAATAAGGCCAATGTTAGAGTTAGTATTTTCATATTGCCATTAGTGATCAAAACTCCTATTTTCATATCATATTATTGTCCCATTCTGAAATTTTTGTCATTCCACCTAGGTCCTCATTCAAATATTTACTCATTGATGGTAGCCCTAGTCAAAAAACCTCACTCTCCCTCAAAAATTGATACTTTTTGGCCCACATTCATGTCTTACTAAGCATACATCAATCATAAAAGCTCATTTAATCATGTCTTTATGTTAGTCAAGTCGCCATGAAGTCTGCTCACTCAAGGTTTTCATTAGGTCTCTAGGTTTCACTGTTCCAAGGTCCAATAAAACACCATTTCGCTACATAAGGCCATCAAAAAATATGAGAGTGAACGAAATAATATCCATTTTTCATTTAAAGAGGATTTGAAAACATGTAACCATGGTTGCCCAAGTTCTAATTTTCACTTCAAGTATGAGTTTTTTTTTTCACAGTGTAATTTTATTCCAAAAGCAGAGATGTAATTCTATTTTAATTATATTTATGTAATTTTATGTCATTATATGTAATAAGTAACTTTTATCAAAATGCTAACTCAGTTCCACATGCCAACTAGACAATAATGTCAAAACAAAAAGTGTCAGCTCTAGCAATTGATCAATCTACAAAGCGAAAAAACAAGGTAAAGGGGTATTACTGCAATGTTTCAAAATCACTTTAAAACATTAGAAAATGGGTTTTAAATCAACAAAATCAAATGCTATCAAGTATTTAAAATCCTCAAGACATCCATTTGCCACTCATTTGCTCTTGTCATGGTTGAACAACCTCAAAAAAGGAGAAATTTTCAAGTTTGATAGGTGAAATCAGCAAAACATAGTTTTTGCTGCGCATGTGGCAACTAGAGGGTGCGTTTGTGTATTATGCTAATTGTTTCAGTGTCATGCTACACATTTGAGAAGGAGGGCTGTTATCAGGAAAACTAGTGTCCATTCAGAGCTGCTAGTCCCACTAAGACGGGTAGCTATCTTAGAAATAAACAGACCAATGTTACTTGTGTTTTCCTTTATGAGAGATAGATGAGAGAGAAGCAGAGAGTACCAACCTTAGTCTTTCACTTGTCTCTGTTAGAGTCGGTCTTGTTAGTCCTCCGTCAGAGATCAAAACTATTTATGCATTTCATTTTTAGGAGTCTCGCTCCATTCACTCACCTGCATTTCGCTAGGGGCATGCCATAATCCGACAGAAGGGTCTTGTCAGTCATTTCCCCTAAGGCCTTATCCTGATGATTTAGGTCTGTTTTTCAAATAATTTTAAAGGTAATTTATAGTTCTATTCTAATCTCTTGGTCAGAAAAGAGTTAGTAGGTCTAGGGTTTGAAAATTGTTGTTCTCAAAGTGCTTCAATAATACTTGCAGGCCAGAGGAAGGTTCAATAATTCACTCAAATGATGTTTCTGAACAAGAAAAGATGAATTTTAGAAAACTGAGAGAGGTTTTTGTCCACAATAGGCCAGGGAAGAAAACCCTCCTTCATGTTTTACACAAGTGTCATGGTTTTAGAGAAATGTCAAAAATACATTTGCCTTGGGAGAATTGATGCACCTCTAAAGTGACCTTGGTAAAATCAAGTTTTATCCTAGCTTGGTTAGCCAAATGACTTGCTTGATGAGTCAAATGATAACTAGACACAAAGATATTTCCAATGCGCTATCATGAGCTCAATTGGGAGTTGAGGAAGACATTCAAAAGTTGACTGCAACATCACTCTGCCTTGAGGCAGCCTCATTGGGCACATTTTGACCAGTCTTGGGAGATTTGACCTTTGATAGGTAAAATTAACTCCAAATTGACATATTCTAGGTGGGTTAGAAAGTAGACTCAAATAATTTTCCAATGAGCTATCCCGAATCTAATTGGAACACCAGGAAGGCCTCCAAACATCTCCTGCAAAAAGTGCTACACACAGGCTCTATGCGCCGCACACTGGCGCGATGCTTATGATAGGGAGCTCCAAATCATGAAAGGTTTACACTTTTAGACTCAACATGAAAAATCAGGACTGTTGTTGCATGGCCAAGAAATTTGGAGCATTTTTGGGGCATTTTTGGTCATTTGACAAATTTTTGTGCACAAACAGGGTTTTTCTCCCTGTGCGCGCGACGCTTATGATAGGGAGCTCCAAATCACGAAAGGTTTGCATTTTTGGATTCAGCATGAAAAATCATGACTTCTGGTGCATGGCCAAGAAGTTTGGGTAAGTTCTGAGTCCCCAGGAGGTCAAAAACACTCAAACAATGACCTCTCTACCCCTATTTTGACACATAGGACGCAATCTTGGGAGATTGAAGTTTTTGAGGGGGCAAATGAGCACCCAATTCAGAAATTCCACTTGGGTTGGAAAGTACATAGGTAGGGATTTCTAACAAGCACACTTGGGCACAAATTTGACTTCAT
Organism: Pinus taeda; assembly: GCA_000404065.3. Classification (NCBI taxonomy): domain Eukaryota; kingdom Viridiplantae; phylum Streptophyta; class Pinopsida; order Pinales; family Pinaceae; genus Pinus; species Pinus taeda. Next base: position 22,918 of record APFE030205012.1, read on the forward strand.
CAAGTACCTTAAAATCACCTCCAAAGTGGCGCGACGCATATAGTTTTGGGCGCGGCGCACAGAGACCGAAAGGCCAAAATCACTTCTGCTCCGCGACATTTCGATTCACAATTTTCTCCAAGTGGGCCCGCTCATTTACACTACATTTTTCTTGGCACCTAAGGAAAAGTTTAAAAATTATTTTCACTAAAGGTTGGCTTCTATCCAAGTGGCAAAGGAAGGTGAGCAATCACCCAAACAATTTGTCATTTTTGTAACGCTGCACCTATCACTAATGGTTGGCTTTCCATTTCCAGTTTGTAATGATTTGAAAAACTCCCCAACTTTGGGTCGTTCCATTTCCCAATGGAAAA
>APFE030205016.1:0-10986 GCA_000404065.3 Pinus taeda
TAAAAGACTTGGAAGAATTGTTGACAGCATTGATGTAGTGGTTGATGAGAAGGGATACATTCCTAGGAAAGTAAATCATGAAGATATCGAAGAAGATGAAGACTACTCTCCAAATCAGACAGATGATGAAGAAGAACCTCAAGAGGCACCAGAAGAACAGATAAGGATAGAAGAGAAGACTCCATCAAGGTACGTTCAGAAGAATCATCCAGAATCTCAGATTTTGGGGCAGAAATATGCAGATGTACAAACTAGAAGAACAATTGCAGAAGCCTCAAGCTATTTGGCATTTCTCTCCTCCACTGAACCACAAAATGTAAGAGAGGCATGCAAAGATGAATGCTGGGTCAAGGAAATGGATGAAGAACTTAAGCAGATCGAAAAGAACAACACTTGGGAGTTGGTACCTAGACCAAAAGATAAGAATGTCATAGGGACAAAATGGATCTTCAAAAATAAGTTGAATGAAAATGGGGAAGTAATTAGAAACAAGGCCAGACTTGTTTGTAAAGGGTATGCTGAACAAGAACAAATAGACTTTGAAGAAACTTTTGCTCCCGTTGCTAGACTTGTGGCCATCCAAACGTTCCTTGCTCTCTCAAGCTTTCATAAGTTCAAAGTTCTTCAAATGGACGTGAAATCAGCCTTTCTGAATGGGGACTTAGAAGAAGAAGTGTACATTGAGCAACCATATGGTTTCATCCTTAGGAATGATCCAAATCTTGTATGCAGACTAAAAAAGGCTCTCTATGGTCTTAAACAGGCTCCAAGGGCTTAGTACTATCGTTTGGACAAATATCTTCATCAACAAGGTTTTTCAAAAGGATCAGCAGATAGTAATCTTTATATAAAAATTGAGAATGACAAATTGATAATACTTGTTGTGTATGTAGATGATATTATCTTTGGCAGCAATGAAGAAGCTATGAGTCAAAGCTTTGCCTTGGTGATGCAGAAAGAATTCGAAATGTCTTTTCTTGCAGAACTGACATATTCTCTTGGACTGCAAATCCAACAAAATGAAGGGGGAATCTTCTTGTCTCAAACCAAGTATCTCAAGCAGATTATGAAGAAATATGGCATGGAAGATGCAAAACCAGTATGTACCCCCATGGTCACAGGATGCAGCCTCAGTGCAAATGATGAATCAGTAGCGATCATCAAACCAACCTACAGGTCTATGATTGGAAGTCTACTTTATTGAATAGTAACCGACCAGATATATGCATGCAGTGGGGAATAGTTGGAAGATTTCACGGCAGAAAAATGGAAGCGAATCTTATGTACCTTCAAGGAACTCAAAACTATGGCTTATAGTATCTTAAGAGATCAAATCTCACACTTCATGCTTATACAGATGCAATTCCGTAGCACGCGCGCACGACAGAAAAAGCACAAGTGGTGGTGCATTCTTTATGGGTTCCAGATTAGTATCTTGGTTCAGCAAGAAACAGAGTTTGATTGCTTTATCTACAGCTGAAGCGGAATATGTGGCTGTTGCATCTTGCTGCACTCAACTCTTTTGGATGATGCAGACCTTGCAGGATTTTCAAATCACTTGTACACCACCTATCTCCATCTTATGTGATAATACAAGTGCAATCAGCATTTCAAAGAACCCAGTCATGCATTCAAAGACCAAGCACATACCGATCAAGTATCATTTTCTTAGGGAACAAGTGCTTCAACAAAAAGTCAAGTTGGAGTATGTTCCTTCTAAGGAACAAGTTGCTGATATACTCACCAAACCACTGCCCAGGGAGACCTTTGAATACCTCAGGCAAAAGCTTGGGGTAGTTGATGCATCATCTTGTTGTTGAATCTCATCTGTTGGTTGTACGCGAGGTTTATATGGGGTATATGCATACATTTGCTGGTGTATGCATTGGTCGTAGATCGAATGGCACTGGTTCAGGGGGAGCACATATAATGCATTGTTGGCATTATGGTAGCTCAGAAGGAGAACATGGATGCTGATCTGAACATAGCTACAATATGTCTTTATCTCTTTCATGGTCATGGTGGATTATGGATCTGGTCAGGGGGAGTATTATCAGCGGAGCAAATACTTAATCATGTTCTCAAGGGGAGCATAACCCTTTGCCCTTGATGTCAAAGGGGGAGAATGACGTTGAGGATATTGAGGTTGCCATCAAGTCCAAAGGGGGAGACTGTTGGCATTATGATTCTGGGTTGGTACTATGGCACAGGTGTTGTACTTGATGGAAACTCACTCTAGTGGCAAATCTCAGTTCAGGCACTCAAAATCATGGAAAATAAGATACCCGCAGGTAATCCTAGAAGAGGATGCGGACCCGCAGGTACACCGACCAAGGAGTGCAAGCATGCACGCAGGTTCTCTGTTCAGAAGGTGTGGACCCCAGTTTCACTCTCTCCAATGCATAAAAGCGCGTGCACGTGGGAATCTTCATGAATGGTTCATGGTATTAGTGTGACAGTTTTTGATCCTATGGTTTTGGTCCGTAGTATTGCATCCAAAAGTATTGATCCCAAGTATTGGGTTCATGGTATTGTGTTATTATGGTTTTGGACCATGGAATTGTGAAAGGCTTGCCTATAAAGAGGAAAGGAGATCACTTGGATAAATACTTGTGAAATTTGAATATCTTAAGATCTGAAATTCTGGGTGATTGGTTTTAAAAGCTAGATCTAAATTAAGGAGAAAACTTAAGGCGAATCTATTGATAAGTCGTGATCTCTCGAGCGCATGAACAGATCTTTGGATCTGACTTGACTGTGGCACATTGGAGGACTGTTAATTTGGCCCTAATCAGAAGTTCACAAGCGATCCACGGCGTGAGTGCGGGGGTACACAGCCCAGAAGAAGGCGCAGTGCGGGGGTACGCAGTGTAGAAGAAGGCGCAGTGCAGGGTACGCAGCACAGGAGAAAGCACAGTGCGGGTAGTACGCAGTGAAGCAGAACACGCAGTGTGGGGTATGAAGCACAGAGAAAGGCACAGTGTGGAGGTACGTTGTCAGTTAGACAGTGAGGTGCGGGTCTGAGAGGAAGTATGCAGAGCAGAAGAACGACCAGTGCGGATCTGCACAGTTTAGACTCATAAGAGTTACGGATGTTCGCAGGCCCCTCTTGGTGAAGTTGCGGACTTATCTTGAAACATTTGTTGACTGTCTTTTATCTATTGTTGCAGAATTCTGGGTTTAGATTTCTGGTATTACTTTTTTGTTTACAGCATTCTGAAGAGTTGGGTGATTCATTGGTTGATTGTATAAGGAGATTGGGTGATTTGTATGTACTTGATGATTATTTGATCTTCTTGGATCCAGTTTAAAAATTTATGAAACGTGGTCCTTAAAGAAGTAAAAGAGCTAAGGGGGTTGTAACTCCCTCCCAGGAGAGACTGGAAAATGAGAGAGAGTTGTAGCTCTCTGCAGGTTGCAGCCTGCGTACTGGTAAAGGACTGCACCAGTACAAAATCATTATAAAAGAAGTTTCTAATTGAAAGAAGATAGAGACATATTGTAGCAGGTGGTTTTCACCCACATTGGGTTTCCACCTTATATCTGGTGTTCCTTGGGTGTGACTATCTATTTTTCTGTTCATGCTCATTATTATATGGTACTGACATACAAGTTAATGATCAATATCTGAAGATTAAATTAAAGTATAAATCAGGAAGACATATTGAAAAGAATTTGATAATACTGATTCACCCCCCCCTCTCAGTATTATTTCCAATAGGGTTGAAAGACCGGCCTGCGAAACCGCGAAGGAGGAGATCTTCTCGCAGCAATAAAAGCACCTGGCCACACTCACAACATTACCATCTCACCCAACTTAGGTACACGAACTCTGTTCAACACTTCCAATGCGGTGGTCACGAGCCAACCTTAGACCAGACATATCGTTTCAATAGTGCTCTTCTCTGTATGATACAACACCGCAACACATCCTCTCTTCTTGCAATGTTCTCCACGTAGCAAATACCTCGTCTGGCAGCAACATTCACGTTGCACAACCCGTTGTTTTAACTCACCGACACAACGTTCCTCAGCACTCTTTCGTTGCTGCTACAATGGATTTCAGACTCAAATCTAACTCTCACACAAATCTCGCACCTTCACGTGAACATCTTCATGCGAACAGCAACACATACCAGTCGATCTCCACCTCTAGGCTCCACGCAGATTCAGGTGAAATCTGGCAACCACTATCCACCAGGCAGCACACAAACTCTGTCACACCACAGTTCTCCTTGTGCCACTGCTTGGCCCGCAGCTTGCTTAGCCTCCCAAACTACGCCACCAAACTACGCCACAGAAAGGCTTCACAAATGCAGAAATCAAAGATCTGTCCAAATCCATGACTAGAGTCTCTTGGTGATGGAGAAACTAAACACTAAAAAAAATACTCTTTTATTTACTCAGCCCAGGATGGGTCAAGCCCAAGAGGGGCCAACCCTCAGGGCTCTAATACCATGATAAAATATGATAATGTCAAATTGTTTCATTAATCAAATGCAATTACATATATAGATGCACACACAATCTATTGGTTGAGAGAATATCTCAACCACATACCAATGTAGGAAATAGATCCTAACTACTAGGAACCGACTCCTTTACTTAGTAAGAATCACAAATAAGACAAGTAGGAGTTAGATTTTCCAGTAAGGTGATGTGTAAGTATGAACGTGCTCAACTTGGACTTAACACGTGTCCTCTTAAACTAAAAATAAAATATTCTCTAAATAAAAAACAATGTCGGCCAAGATAAATGAATATGTTATGCATGCTAAATTAGTTGTCCATATGACCCAATATAATGTAAAGTAATTAGAAGTAAAAAATTATGTGAACAAGATTTTTAAACCTTATACTTTTCAAAAATATTTTAACATGATATTTAAATAAATTATTGAGGATCTATATAACCAATTTATAAAATATCATTCATAACATATTATAGATATATATTAAATAAAAATATTTTAATATAAAATTATATTCACATACTTTTAAAAAATATTATCATTCACCAATATAATTTAAACAATAAAAATTATACATTATTTTTTTTATTGTAAAATAAATTTTTGCTTAAGAAAATTATTTCTTAATCCCTCTCGATTAGGTTAATCTAACTAAATGTCAAACGTTAGGTTAATCTAACAAAATGTCAAACGTGGAAGATCCATCACGTAATGAAAGAATGACGAGTTAACCCATGTTACACTCATTTTTTGGTGGTAAAGAGTTCACATTGTTCTTTTAAGCTGCCACGAAAAGCTGAGCATTAGAAATTTTAATGGAAAGCCATATAGAGGTTGTGTAGATTTAAAGTATGTGTAAGTGAACTAAAATTAAATTAAATTATCATATATGAAGAGACTTTATTTTATTTTATTTTAGTTAATGAATGTATTTTGTTTGGTTTACGTTTTCTTTTAATTGTAGTGTGTTAGAATAGTAGGAAAAAATTACCTTCTACAAATAAATGTAAACCTTGTCTAGAGACTTCTCTTCAATACTAATGTAAACCAAGATATGGTCTCTTGTCTCTTAGTAATATAATTTACTTTTTCTACCACAAAGAGAAGGGCATGTTAAATACTAGAAGTAAACCAAGATATGGTTGAACTTTGTGTTCAGATAGGACCCAACGACCATATTTTAGTCTTCAACATTTTATACAGGTACACAAAGCTTCTTTTATGTAGATAGAAGCACAATTAATTTTCAATTTGAAATGAATGAGGATTATTGTGCTTTCCATGTTTATGCTTGTCTTTTTCACTAGCTATTTGCAACATGTTTTGTGCTTGTTTTTTATCTCATAAACCTTAAAAAAGTGCATTGTCTATTTCTCCCAGTTCATGGTAATTAAGTGCATAGTCTATTTCTCCCAGTTCATGCAATGATTTACATGTTGAGGGACGTTGATAATTTAATTATATAATAGGTTTTAAAAGTATGTTTTTTTAACTATGCTACATGTTTTTATAATTATATTGTATGTATGTATTAATATATGGAAATTTAGAATTTTAAAATAAATAAATAAATAAATAAAAATGTAAGAAAAGATAAAAAAAAATTGTTTTTTCAAATTGTTTTTGTTTACTTTTTATAGGTTATACTTGTTAGATGAGAAATTCAATTTCACATCTAATTAATACCCATTATGCATATTTTTGAGTATATACATAAAAAAAATAAACATATTTTTTTTATGTATTTTTTATTTATTTTTATGTGGAAAGAAACTTGTTTTTTCAAGTCTTTTGAATTTTTTTCTCTGTAGGTTTACTCAATAGTATGCATAGTGGGTAGTCATTAGATGTGAAATTGAATTCTACAACCATAGGGCGTCTACACTTGACAATTGAGTAAACCTATAAGAATATGACCTGAAAATATAATTGAAAATAATAGTTTTATTCTTTTCCCTCCAAAATTATTTATCTAGGAGGATGAGATCATAATCTTGAATTTTATTGGTTCCTTTTAAGTTTATTTTTTTAGTATAAATTTGGGTTTGAGGCCCATTTTTGACCTCAAATTTCCCTTAATCACTCTCACACCCATTGTTTTGTGACACTTATTGTTGATCGATTACCTTGTTTTATCCATCTATCCACAAATGCAATGTTATCAACATGGAGAGCTTATCTTGAGTTGTTGCTCGACAACGTCTTCCAAAAAATGATGAAAAATATTGGATTCAAACTATAGTAGGTGATGATTATAACTTATATGTGTTATATTATTTACACAACTATTCCCATGGATGTAGCAAGGGCAATGACCCCCTATTTTTGACATCGCCCCGGAAAAATATTTGGGTGGAATTTTCACGTTTGTTTTTCACTATTTTTTTACAAATTATGTAAATCTATCCAAAAATTTATAAACCACTACGAATCTTGTTATTCCATAATATTCAAACTATAAAATGACTGGTGATATTTTGTAACATTATTCAAATTTGTAATGACTTTATGTAGTCTTTATAAATTTTTGGCAATTTTTAAAGTAAAAGAATTTTCGACTATAAAATTTGCGTGAATCATTTTGACAAAAAATTGATATTTAAATTTTTTTTTTGGAAAAATCATGGAAAATCAACTCACCTCTAAATATTAGCCCTTAAATTTTATTTGTTAAGGAATTATGGTTGTAATCTAATATTGGTTAATGAATAGCGGGTTTTGCATGTTGTGGGATTATATATACTTACGCCTAGAGGCGCTCTACAACCTAGTATGGGAGATATGTTTTTGCACTGAGAGGTGCTCTACAGCCCAATATGGGAGAGATGTTGTCATATAACGTACATTTAAAAATACTAAAATAATGATTTAAGTTAACAAATTGAAAATAGTAATAATAAAATAAATTAATGTCTCCAATAATTAAGATAATTCAATTTGCATCTTCATTTTACATAAATTTATATAGAGATACAAAGTAATCTACACAAAAAATTAAAAAACTATCTTTTATTATGAAGAAGAAATGTAATTTCTCCACTACTTAATATGGAGAAGAGAAGAGTAAAAAAATAATTTACTTTTTACTATGAGGAAGAAATTTGATTTCTAGAGTAGATGACATGAATTAGTTTTATTGATATTACATAATGTCTAATTCATTAGATACATTTAGTTTACATATGATATTTAAAACAAAAATATTTCATAACAAACAATATTTCATAAAATGTTTAAATATCTATATTAAATAACATAATTATATATGCTTTATATGCAGAAAAGGGAATTAAATGAAATTAAAAATCATATTAATTTTCACTTTCTATAACTAGGGAGATGTGTAATTTATTTTATTTTTAATATAGAAGTAATACGCAAGATTTTAAAAATATCAAAGAAAAATTTAACCTATGTTATAAATAAAATATTTCAATACCCACTTTGAGTACAAAATTTTAACATGAAACATATACAAAGAGAGAAATATTGACAGAATTTGTATTCATTAATAGTTACTTTCTAATTCAATGTAGGAGGGATATTTGTAATTCTTTCAACACTTAATATGGATTTGATATGTAATATTTGGAAATATTAATACTAAAAATAATTATAAATAAAATATGTTTTCCAATTTGTTTTCCAAAAAACTAAAACAAAAAACATACATTAGAATTATTTCAATTTCAAACTATAATTATATTATTATATATATATAATATATTATTATATATATATATATATGTCGACTACATACATATTATACTAGGCTAGATCCATCTTAACTCTGGATCTACCAAGTACCGAGAGGGATCAAATTTATTTTTACTCTAAAAAATGTTTACATCTCAAGAGATTTGATCTTTCTCTGTGTCTGGTAGAGTTAAACATGGATCTAGGTTGGTATAATATAAATAAAGAAATTGATTGATGATAAAAATTAGAGATGCAACTGTAAATTGTTTGTTGAATTTCTAGTTTGATTTTCTAGGGAAAATGATTTCCATTACTTAAGTTTTATGTTTATTAAGGATATGTTTTAGTATTGAATTACTATATAAGGCTTCAAACTTGTAGATTTGCTATGAAAGTGGTGACTCACTTTAGGGGCCACCTTTGTTTGTAAGGATTCAGTTATCTTGGATGTGTGATAATCCTGGCTATAATTTTGCAATGGAAGCCTTGCAATAGTGATTCTATGTTATAAAAGAATGGTGATGGGTTCAATAATTGAGATCAAGAAATTTAATAATAAATTAATGATTGAGACTTAGTGACGAAGCATATGAATGTCTTTAATACTATGGTAGTTAGCTAGTGACTATTTATATTACGATTTTTTATGAAGATAAGTGTATCAATGTTGGCTATATACCAAGCTCATGGGATAATATGATTGGTTGTTGTAGCCATACGAAGTAATTCTATGACTTTGACTATACCCGCCCCCCACACACATATATATTATATTTTTACTTATTTCTTTATTTTTTTTTCATATTACTATTCTTATTATTTTCTAAGTGGCGTGAGTCGTGAGAAGACCACACACTTAATTTTTGGCTTGAGAACCTGTAACCCAAGGGCATCTAAGATGTCAAAATCACTTGCCACCAACTCGTGCCACACCAACTCGTGTTTTTTCCCATGGAGTTTCAAACTTGTGACCTTCACATTGTGAAGTGACTTAAGACATAACAGTACATCCCATCACCATTCTATGTTGTGAAGGCTATATTATTATTATTATTTCATTTTCTTCTTATTATTTTTTTAAAGTTGTTTTTGTTTAATATTTACTTTCATTTATTTAAAAAATAAATAAAAATGTTATATGTATGTTTTTATTATTATGTGGAGCTCTACAACCAAGGGTAGATCTCACCTAAAAAAGTGAACATGTAAATGTAATGTATAACATTTAATATTTTTAATCTAATGTCGACCGTATTTAAAATCAATCTAGTTACTATTATGTATAAACACAATATAAATTTAAAATATAAAGAGGTTTACGAACTCTAAAAAAAGAGTTAAGGTAAATAAATACAAATATAAATAAACCAGAGCTATAGTAAGTAAATAATTTCTTTTTTTTTTTATATTTACACTCGAGGTATGGTAGCTAAATAAAAATATAAATAAAATAGTGGTATGGTAAACTCCATAAACCTCTTTATATTTAAGAATATTCAAAAAAGTGGTTTTATTTAGATGAAGCCTATGGGCCAAATACCATGGGACAAATATCATATTTGTAAAAGAGGTATGGTAAATAAATCAATATAAAAGAGGCAAAAAGAGGTATGGTAAATAAATAAAAATATATCAAATAGATTAGAAATCAAAACCTAATTATATACTAATGCTATGAGCCAAATACCATGGTAAACCAGCCTAGATCCATCTTAAATTTAGATCTATCAAGGGTCGAGGGGGGGGGGGAAGGAATATAAATAAAATATAGATAAAGCAGGGTATGTAAATTAAAGAGATATGATATAATAAATATAAATATAAATAAATTTAAAAAGTCTTTATATTTACTCCCATGAAACTTTTTATACTTACTAACACTGAAAAATAGTTTTATTTATAGGAAGCCTATGGGACACAATTACTATTATACAATGCAAAAACAAAAATCCCTAAATTAAGTTACTATTTAATTAGTATTTCATATCAATATATGTATAATTTAATAATATTAAATTAACTTTCAATAATACAATATTAAATTTGTTATATCATAATATATATTAATATATCACGCTATATATTAACTCTAGATATATATGGGAGGGAAGAACAAATACATAGAGTGATAGAGATATAGGGGGAGTGAAAAGAGAGAGATGGAGATAAACTGAAGTAGAAGGGAGAGGAGGAATGAAGAGAGAGAGAGGGGGAGAGAAGGGTAAGAGAGGGAGAGCGAGACACAAAGATGGAAGGGGGAGAGAGAAAAGGAGAGAGGAAGGCATATGATGAGAGGATTGGAGGGCAGAGAGTGAGAGAGAGAGATGGGGGAAGAGAGAGGAAGGTAGGACAGAAAGGGAGAGAGAAGAAGGATGATAGAGAGGACTTGCAAGAGTGAAGGAGAGAGAGAGGGATAGAGAGATGAAGTTGGAAGAGGAGAGAGGGAGGGAAGAAGAAATACATAAAGAGTGAGCAGTGGAGAGAGAGAGGGATTGAAAAGGGAGAGATGGAGAGAGAGAGAGTATATGTTTAGGGGTGAGATAAAGAGACAAAGAAGGAGAGGTAGAGAGAAGGGGGGAGAGAAGGACAGAGAAGGATAAAGGGAGGGATATAGAAACATAGTTGGAAGGAGAGAAAGAGAGGGGGAGAGAATGAGAGTGATGGGGGAAGAGAGAGGATTGGATGGAAAAGAGAGAGGGGGAGAGAAAGAGGTTGAGGGGGAGAGGGAGGTAGGAGAAAAAGGGAGGCAGGACTTGAGATAGAGGACGAGAGTGATGGGGGAAGTGATATGATTGGATGGAAAAGAGAGAGAGAG
>APFE030205026.1:1394-35924 GCA_000404065.3 Pinus taeda
TAGCTTTGGACCAAGTGAGCTAAACTAAAAGTTTAGTAATTTTTGGAAAAGAGGAAGGGGTTTTTTTTTTTTAGTCACTGAAGCTTTGGGTTGCGTGCTTTCTTAAGAAAACTCTTTTTCCCTACAAAACAAAAAACACAAAACCCAACACGGACATACAAAAAAAACAAACCTTACGGCTTGAAGTTAGCTTTACCCAGAAACTAAATATTTTCCTTAATGTTTCCAATTTTCCGAGATCACACTAAGGCGCAGCGGAAAAGAGCATACGCATGAGAAAAATCCTGTCGCAGGGCAAAGAGCATACGCAGAAATGAAAGGTATAGATCCGGTAATAAAAAAAGAAGCTAAATAAACCGAAATAATAAATAGAGAGAAAATAACTAAAAACTGCAAATAAACACTGTATACCTCCAGATCTTAAAAATGACGTAGCTAGGGCTACCAGAAACCTTTTCGCATGAAACGAAAGGGGTTCTTCACTAGAACAGATGCTCCTAACACAATAGAGCAGTCCTCTCGGCCCGAAAGTTGTCAGAAACAGATCTAGGAAATGACAGTCAGATGCAGTTCTATCGGCTTCAAATTTGGATCACCAACGAACGCGGCCCTAAAATAACTCTAATACCATGTAGGAATTTACAAGGTAAGTTCCTGAGACAGAACACCAAAGGACACAGCGCATAAACAGATCATAGATTAATACACCAGTGTTTTGACGTGGTTAAAACCCTCAAAGAGGGAAACAGTCCACGGCCTGAGCCAACGTGGCCACTTCAGGCAATTTATTAATAAAAGAATGAAATTTTACATAAGCTTCTCTTATGAACAGTTAACCTACAAATGACCCTCCATGCTCTTTAAATAGAGATCATGGACCAATCAGGTGTTAAGCCACAGATCAAGTGTCGGTAATACCGAGGAGAGAATGAACCATCGGATTAATACATATCGTGACCGTCAGATTGTAAGTTACAAAAGTACATAGTAAATAAACACACTTTACCTAACTCTGCACTAAACCAAGTTATACTTAACTATTTCCTATGTGTCGGAATATCCTAACAGGAAGTTGATGTACCAATTTACCCAAACGGGGCCCATAGTTTGGTGCTTCATCTCCTAGGGTTGGGTTTTTTTATGTTTAGGATTTTCCATTGTTTCTCAATAATAAATAGGCCTGTGAGCCTCATTGTAACACAGTTCATAGGCATGTATCTGCCACATCTCTTCTAAGAGATAAGCTACCATCTCCCGAGCTAGTCTTATTTCCATTATGTTTGTAAGCATATTTTAGTATTTGATATTAATGAAATGAAGTGTTATTTCTACTACATCTTTGCATTTATGGTTATATCTATAATTTATTGCGTTCCTATTTAAATCTGGATCAACCATACACCTAATAATTATTAATGTGGTTGATATATGCCCCTCAATGTATATCAACCACATTTACTAATATGGTTGTACATGTGATCAATATATGTCTATTGGTGTATATCAACCACATTTATTAATGTGGTTGTGCTAGTGAATATGGTGGATGACACAAATTTAACATAAACATATGAGAGTTGGCTTCCATTGTCACCAATAACATGAAGGCTCAAACCTAAGCAACTCTGTATTAGATATGACCATTTATAGGGAGTGATAATAAAAGATGAGAAACCATGGTAAGCTTACATTTGATTTGACCATACAAGGAGAGCAATGACCGAGGCACATGTTAAGGCATTGTATAGAATTTGTGATTAGGTATTGGTTTGACATTAGTCATTTTACTATTTTTATTTATTAATAACATGGTTATTATAATAAAACAAGTACAAGCATATAAACAATGATACAATTCATATTGTTAAAATTAAAATAAAAACTAATTAAATTATAACTCTATTATTATTATTATTATTATATAAAAAAATTAATATATAAGTTAAACATATATACATTTAAAAAAAATGGAATAAGATTCTTAATATTGGAGATTTACCTTAATTTTACTGTGGATATTCTTAATTTATAACAAAATTTTGTTGCAATACTATGGCTTATGAATGTCATATGCCCAAAAGAACATAACTCAATCAATATGACTCTTATTCATAAGACATTCCTTTAATTAATCAATTTAATTAAAAGAATGAAAAAGCATAATTACATTGAGATAAATCTCAACCATTGATTTGTGTACACTATTGTGCATATTCTCGAATATTTCTTGGAGTCTAAATCCCTAGCACCCTCCTAAACATCATTCATCATTAAAATACAATTTTGAAGGTCTTATTCCAAAATAAACATGTCTATTAGCATAAATATTACTTCCTCCTTTATAAACCAACCTAGATCCATCTTAACTTCGGATCTCCATGGCCTTTTCACGCTAAAAGAGCTTTGCATCTCAAAATATTTGATCCTCCAATGCTTGATAAATTCAGAGTTAAAATAGATCTAAATTGATTTAATTACATTACAACATCTCTACTAAACTAAGTTAAAAATGTCTTAAATCAATAAAAATAAAAATGACAAAATAATATATAATTATTAATTAATTTAACATGCTAAATATAATAATTAGTTAAAAATAAATAAATTATATTTTTATAAATTTTTAACATTTTCATTAAATAAATAGAAAAACCGTTTATTTAATGATAAATAAAACAAACATTATTAAAAAATAAATAGCTTATATTTATAATTTTTCACATTTTCATTAAGTTAGAAACTAAAATTGCTAACAAATAAAGAAATGCATTCTAACTATTTTGAGTTTACATTATAATCTTTTTCAATGTGTACTTCCCTCACTTCAAAATAACGTCAGTATTATTCCAATTTATATTCTCTTTTAAAAGTTTATAAAATCTGGCTCCTTCACATTTTAACTCCCGAAATAAAAAATAAATAAAATTTGGCTATTTTTGACTTTATTATTGCAATTCTGGAACGACCGTGACCCTTGCAGTGGCTGCCTTGAACGCTGGGAAGCATTGGCCTTTTGACGAGTGGTCGCATCTCGACTTCTAAATCACAAACCCGCGTAGTTAATGGCAAATGCAACAAACATAAAGAGTGGTACAGTGTTTTTAATCACTAGCATCATAGAAATCAAATTTTAAAAGTAAGAACACATCTTTCCATCGATGGCAGATCGCATAGATATTTTCGTTAAGGATGTGGTCTAATGGTTAAGTGGGGAGATTTGGTCTTTACAGGATTTGTAGTCCAATCTTAAACAAGATTATGTATGCATGAGATCTTATTCCAAACAAGATTTTTTCGGTTGAAAAAAAAGAAAAAGAAAAAAGTAGAGACACTTCAGTGCTTTATAAATTATGAAGGTCGATAGTTGAAAATGGGGGAGTCGCAAAGGATTTGCGAGAAGAGGTATTGGCATGGCTCCCACTTGGCACCCATTGTAGATTTTGCTATGCCTGTCAAGAATGGAATTCCCTCCTTTATTCAAATAGATTAATAACAAATATATGGGTGGAGACCCCTCCCAACAAGAAGTCGTGGATGGTTCTGTGGGAAAGTGTGGACACTTGTGTGGCTTATTGCTTCTTCACACAGACCTCGAAGAAGCACTTATCCTTTTTCTCCTTACAGATTTAATGACAGTGGCTGAAACTAGGTCCGCATTCGTTCGACTTATTTGCAAATCTTCAACCCAAGGCCTCTGCGTACTAGACCTTTGGGAAATTAGTTCAAGTTTACAATATTTTCCCGCAGAAGAATATTGTGCACAACCCTCTTATCTGAACGACCTTGAAACTTCCCACTATCACAAGGCCACACGGAATTCCCAGAGCAGCCACTATGCACTGAATTAGAATAGTCTAATGAGGCTACAATTTTGCTGGAATTTAGTAAAAATTTGGGCAAGATTTTGTTTTTAGAAATCTTGTTAAGGATTTTGGGTGCCTTGAGTTTTTTATGGTGTTGAATCTATTTTCACCATTAAAAAAAATAATATATATATATATATATATATATATGAAAATGATAAAGAGATTTCTATGGTTAGATTTTTTATCAAAAAATGGCTAAATTCCGGAGAAAATTAATTTTCCGAGCAAAATTGTGGTCATAATTAGAGTAGTCTACCGAGGCTATAATTTTGCCATAATAGAATAAGCGAGAGGAATAGATACAAAATTGTGGCGTTCAGCGAGTTGGGTGGTGAAGAGCATTGTCAATGTATGATTCATTTGAAAAGAAATGGACGATGGCAAAACAACTGCCATGGAATTTCAGGACAACAGAAACCCATAGGGCGATTTTATGCAAAGGTTTCATTTATTGTTTAGGGAATATAAAACCCTTGGTGAAAGACATTGTGGGTTTCAAGATGAGAGATGGAACTTCCATAGCAGTACCGTTGTCAGAGTTGAGTGATGAGATGGGTCATGTTGTATTTTTGTAAACAGTTCTAGGCTGGGGAACTATGTCAAAGCATCTCAGTAAGGTTTTAATTGAATTGGATGACCAATCTAGTAAACCTTTAACACTTATAAAATCCAAATATTCCTGAGAACCTCAAATGGATGATTTTCATTCATACCATGGATAAAACTTTAAGTCGACTTTGAAAGCAGAATTAAAGAAAATATGTGATAATCAAACATCCATATTGAATATTTAACCAATCAAAGAAAATTTATGAGGGCAAAAACAAATCTATAGCCAACTGAATATGTTCAAGAGATAACAGAAGGTAACAATTAAAAGATATGGAGGAACTAACAAAAACAAATTGTTTAGTTAATTAATCTCTTTAATGATTATAACTTTGCAGTGGGTTGTCAGGGAGATTGGTACTCAATCTAGCCTTACCCTAACCCCTATGTTACCTTGAACATATGCAAAATTAAATTATGGAAAACATAAATGAATAACAGGAAAAAGTCACATGGACACAAAAGTTGTTAAGAATGAAGCCATAATCCTTTGATTATCTTCACAGATATTTATGAGTATTACAACGGTGTCATTGGATCATTACAAGGGTTCAACCCTTCCTTCTTCGAAATGCAAAATACTTATAGAGTGTAATTAAAAAATATATAGATCTGAAATAAAATTTATTACAAAAAGAAATATTATCCAAAATTGATTTGGATATTACAAAAATAGAACACAAAAATAGCTATTCTAAACTGATTTGAATAATCAACACACAATTTGAGGCTAATGTTTAATGGTTGTTGTTGGAAACTGAATTTTTTGTTTTCTGCTCCTTTCTTGCTTTCTTCTCATTCTTTCTCTGCGATTGGTTACTGAATTTGTGTAGTCTGTTTTACTCGATGAGTTCAAGTAATTTATCCCATCTTTTATCATCTGGTATAGAAAATTTTGTTACTTTCTTATATGCCTCATTGACTTTTGTGTACTTCTCAAATGTTGGCCTAGTAATAAATATGTGTTGAATTTCATGTTGAATAAAAATATCAAATTCAAGGCCTTCAAGAAATGCTTTAACGTTGATCATCCCTTTGACTTTTTCAAACTTGGTTCTATCTGTTGTTATCTCATGCAATTTGTCTTGGTAATTTTCTAGTGGAATCAATTGGCCACTAGAATCTTGTAGAGATGGATGTCCTTTCTGGCGCAAAACATTGAAATTTTTATGTAACTTTGTAACCTGCACTTCCAAGTTTTGACATGTGTTTTCTAATTGTAACATTAAGTTAATTTTTGTCAAAACCCTTCTTACTTCTAACACTGTATCAAACTTGTCTTCAATTCCAAACTCCTCCAGTTCTTCTTTTGTTTTAGAATTCTGCACTTTGATTATTTTGGTAGCTTCCCTTGGCTTGTGATCTAAATCTTTTTTAATATTTCTAATGATTGCCTTTGACTTTTGCACTAACCCCTCCTGTTCAGAAATGATTTCAATGGAAGTCAATAGTTCAGTTATAGTTGAATTTATATCAATCCATATCTTTTCTTTAGCTTCTAATAATCTTTATTCAATCACTGATTCATTTTCATATTTCTCCAGTTGCTGAATAAACCTGAATTTTTCTGTACTTTGGCCATATATGCATTATCAGATTTTATCTTATTATCTAGAGACTTCTCCAACTGAGCTTTGAGTTTTTCAAACTCCATATCCTTTAATGATAAGTCTCCCATAGGTTTAGTTAATTGTTCTGCTGGATTTTGACTGGTAGACTATGTTTCTGTTGTGGACACTACTGTTGTAAATGTTCCTACTCTAGTGTTGATTTGGAGCTCTTTTTCCTTAATCAAATTTTCCATCTCTACCTCCATCTTCTGTATTTGTATATTTTTCTCTACAATCATCCAGAGCATGTTTTATTTTTCCTTCTCCAGCTGACTTACTTCTTGTGCTTAAGGATGTTTAGTAGTTGGTAAATTTAGTTGCTTCCTTAGTTCCTGTATATCTGCATTTCTGATTTTAGTTATTTCTCCAACTTCCTTTACATCTTTAAGGTTCAATCCTAATTTTAAAACTAGATCCTCCAATCCCTTAGATTTTGTATCATTTTTTAGAGAAGACATCTTTTCAAGATTCAATTGAGAATGTATATTATTCAAAGATGCTTGTAGCTTAGAAGTTGTCATGGCCGAACTTGTCAAAGATGCATATATCATTTCCCCTACTTGCTTGTGAAGATCAATTTGATCAATAGGATGTATATGTTTAGTTTCAAATAAGAACACAAAGGTTTTGTAATCCTCGACACTCTTAGGCACAGGGACCTTTGGTTCCAAAAATGTTAATTGGAACTATCATCTTTCACTGTCTAAGGCAAAAAGTAACCTAGTTTGAGTTGTGGAAGACTATTTCCAGGACTTTGCATATGTAAAAGATTTTAGTGCTTCATTTTACTTCATCATCTCTAAGAACCTTGTAAAAATACTTTGTTGCCTTGAAGGAGAAGGAGAATAAGGAGAATTTATTGTTGTTTCTTCAATATGCTGCAATGAAAATGTAGATTCTCCTGAAAGTATAACTGTAGTGGGTTCCTTAGAAGTTTGAGCTTCTAAGGATTCTTCCTCGACATTTATGGTTTTCCTCCTCTTAAAAACATTGAATGATTCCTTTTGTAACTCTGATCCTACTAGAGATAGATTGTCTCTCGATATTTTCAATCCTTTTTCTATTATTCCTGGAGTCTCCAGTGTCGTTTGACTGAAAACTAGCTCCTCAACTTCTTGTAGTGTATTTTCTTCCCATTCTTCTTTGTTGGTGTATTGCTCAATCTCAGGTTTTGCAAGGTGCACATATGGTGTAGACTTATGAACAAATATCATTGATGATATAAGTCTTAATGGATCATATGACCAACTGAAAGTTAATCTAAACTTAATCTGCCTCAATAACTCATCGACTTCATTTTCTGCATCTTTGGTGTTGACTATGAATGGGTTAGCCTATGTTTTTAATTCGAATTGGGCCTTCTGTTTTCTGGAAATAAAATGAACATCATCCATGTTCATCATTTGCCTGATATATTCAAGTGCAAAAATCCTCATGGAGAGGAACACCGACAATTTGTAAGGTGGAAGCTTGCAACCATAAATCCGAATTTCTATGAAATTTTGGTACAAATATCAGCCTCCAACTTTAGACTGCTCACTCAAATGAAAAATCCTCTTGATCTATGTTGAAACTCTAGGAACTACATCTCTACTTAATAAATATATTACCTTATACAAAAATTGATTAACAAAATCACTTAAAGAAAATTCTTGAGAGGTTTTTCTCACTAATGAGGTCCAATGAATAATTGATTGTGGTTTTCCTTTAGCATCCAATTTTTGCAAACGAAACTTGAATCTTTCTTATTGATGCTATAAGAATAGGTAAATCAAAACTAATTGGTGCTTGAATGAACCCTCAACACTGAACTTTAAAAACTAATCATGAATTGCATCGAACAAAAGCTAACTATAATTGAACAAGATATATGGTTTTTTACCAAAAGAAAACACTGACAAAAACCCAAAAATAACCTCATCTACCCATTGATCATTGGGATATCCTAACTGACAATAAACCATGGAAATGACTTGCCTATGTTAGGATATGTGAGGTATAACTTGGTCCACTGTAGAGTTAGGTAAAGTGTGTTTCTTTACTATGTACATTTGTAACTTACAATCCGACGGTCACGATATGTTCTAGACATGAAGTGATCCGACAATTCATTCTCTCATCGGTATTACCGATGCTTGATCTGTGGCTTAACACCCGATTGGTCCATGATCTCTATTTAAAGAGCATGGAGGGTCATTTGTAGGGTAATTGTTCATGAGAGAAGCTTATGTAAATTTTCATTCTTTTATTAATATATTGTCTGAAGTGGTCGCGTTGGCTCAGGTCGTGGACTGTTTCCCTCTTTGAGGGTTTTAACCACGTCAAGAATACCGGTATATTGAATTTTGATCTGTTTGTGAGCGATGTCCTTTGTTGTTCTATCGAGGAACTTACCCAGTAAATTCCTACATGGTATCAAAGCTATTTGAGGATCACATCCATTAGTGATCCAAATCTAAAGCCGGTACAACTGCCTCCTACTGTAATTTCCTAGATCTACTATTTTTTACTGTTTTCGAGCCAAGAAGACTACTCTATTGTGTTAGAAGCATATGTTCTAGTGCGGAACCCCTTTCATTTCACGCAAAAAGGTTTCTAGTAGCCCTAGCTACACCATTTTTAAGATCTGGAGGTATACAATCTTTATTTGTAGTTTTATTTATTCATCTCTTTATTTCTTTTGATTTATGTAGCTCTCTATTTTTTATTACTGGATCTATACCTTTCATTTTTGCGTATGCTCTTTGCCCCGTGACTCTATGTGATTTGGGAAAATCATAAACAGAAAGGAAGAATTTTTCTCATGTTGATGCTATTTTCCGTCGTGCCTTAGTGTGATCTCAGAAAATTAAAAACATTGAAAAAAAAATTTAGTTTCTGGCGAAAGCTAACTTCAAACCAAAATGTTTGGTTTTTTTTGCATGTCCATGTTGGGTTCTGTGGTTTTTTGTTTTGTAAGAAAAAAGAGTTTTTTCAAATAAGCACGCACCCCAAAGCTTCAGTGACTAAAAAAAAACCCTTCCTCTTTTCCAAAAATTACTAATAAACTAGCTCACTTGGTCCAAAGTTACTTTATAAGAATAGAAGTCTTGGGTTCAATTCTTTATTTTTGTTGAGTTATTTTTGCAAAAAGAACATGTAACTTATGTTTTAAAGTTACTTTATGTAAAAATGTTCTCACCCATTATAAAAAATGAATCACTTATAATTCTAAAGTCTCTTTATCTTTTATTTAAGTTACAATTTAGTGAGTAGCTCATAAAGTACTATTGTAAAAGTGACTTTCACTTATTTATAAAAGTGGGTCACATAAAATTCTTTTTTTAAAGTGAGGTAATTAAATTAAATTTGGAAAGGAGGGTGGGGGTCGGTGTAGGGTGGGATTTTTTTTAAATATAACATTATCATTCACTTCTGCACATTCATACACTTCGTCGGCATCTTCAACAACTTTTTTTCAAAAATCCATAACTTCTTCATCCAGAAGGCTTTTTCAGAGCCGTTTGTTTTAATCAGCCTAATTTTTCGAGATATTTCCATTAGAACACTTAGTTCGGCATCTAAAGCTTCAGTTTCTATTAAAATGGAAAGTCCATGCCAAGTTATTTTTGACAGCACCAACTGCTTCCAATGGTGGTCCTACATTGTGGATTTACTTAGAAGTAAAGGTCTTTACAGAATAGCCTCAAGCCAAGAAACTAAACCTAAAGATGCAAATAAGGCATCCAAATGGGAAAATAGGCAAGATCAAGCACGTGGGTTGATAGGGATGTCTATTTCTCCAGACCTTATATTCCATATCGCAGAACTTGATACCCCTAATGAAGCAATGAAATAGCTCACTAATGTTTTTGGAATTAAAAATGAAATTAGAGCCCATCAACTCGAAAATGAATTGCTTACGTTGGACCCCAATAATTTTTCTTCCATTAAAGATTTTTTGTCCAATTTCAAGACCCTTAGACTTTTCTTGGAAGGTGTTAAGATTAAAAAAGAAGATGGTAGCCTTATCTATTCCATTCTTACTAAGTTGGGACCAGCCTACTCTGTGTTTTTTTCCACCTTCTATTCTACTAGAGAAGTCTTTATTTCTCAATGACAAGACTACAAGTCCCCCTCTTTTGATGCCTTTCGTGATTCTTTAATAAGAGAACAAGAAAATCTCTTACATCTTGGTCTTCTTAATCTTAGAAACTCTTCTAAGAAAGCCTTAGCCACCCAGCAGCAACCAAGTTCAAAGAATCTTAAGAAGAAGTATCCAAAAAAGAATGGTCCTAAACCAAACAAGGGTCCTAAGCACTTTCAGTATCAACAAAATGAAAAACCAATTCAACAAAATGATAAGGCAAATAAAAACAAAGGGAAGAAGATTGATAAACATTGCAACTTTTGTAATCAAGATGGCCACTTAGAATCCAAATGCTTTAAGAAGATGGAAGCCTTGGAAGCAGCAATGAAGAAGCATAACATCCATTTGGAGCACTCATCAACTTCAACTTCATCTTTAGGAATAACACTTTCTGCATGTGGTTGCCAAGCATCTCGGTCTAGTTATGCACTAAATGTATCTTCTTTTTCTCATTCTCATGAGTGGCTCATTGATTCTAGAGCTTCTTACCACATGACCCAAAACAAAGACATGTTTTCTTCTATAAATGAGTATAACACCAAAAATATATATGTTGGTGATGATAGATCCCTTAGTGTTGTAAGTAATAGAATTATACAATGGTCAATTTAAAAATGTATTATGTGTTCCAACCTTATCCTGCAACCTTTTATCTATATATCAGATAACTCATTCAGGTGAAGGTAAACTGTTGAATTTTCACCCCATGATGTTGTAATTAAGGACCTAAGAGATCCTAGACAGATTTTAGCTACTAGCATTGCTGATAATTCTACAAGGTTATATAATTTTAATAACTTTGGGTCATCAACTCTTCCTTCGGTATTTGTTGCTCATAATGATGAAGTGAGCAAACTTTGGCATGAGCAATTTGGTCACTTAAACTATCGCTCCCTTGAAAATCTATATAAAGAAAATATGGTGACAGGTCTTCCTATGGTATCTTGCAGAGATGGTGTTTGTTCTGGATGTGTACTCGGAAAACATCATTGGGACAGTTTTGAAAAGCATGACTCTTGACACGCCTCAAACCCTTTACAGCTTGTGCCTAGTGATTTATGTGGTCCACTTCCAGTTGTTTCATTCTCTAGCTACAAGTATTTCTTAACTTTCATTGATGATTTCTCTAGAAGCACTTGGGTATACTTCTTAAAACTCAAGAGTGAAGTATTTAACATGTTCTTGGCCTTTAAGGCCTTTTTTGAAAAACAATTTGGACATCAAATTCTTAAGCTAAGATCTGATAATAGCGAAGAATATGTTAAACAAATACATCAACTTTTGCACTGAGAATGGATTTCAAATGCAACATACGGTTCCATATACTCCACAACAAAATATTGTAGCTAAAAGGAAGAATCACACCTTAAAGGAAATGGCTAATTGTATGCTTCAAGCTAAAGGAGTTAGTCTTAATTTTTGGGCAAAAGCAATTCACTGTGAAAATTACATAGTAAATCACACTCCTACTAAAGCTTTAAAGAATATCACTCTAGAAGAAGCATGGAGCTCAATTAAACTAGATGTAAGTCACTTTTGTGTTTTTGGAAGTGAAGCATGGGCCCATATTCCAGATGAGAAACATAAAGCTTTAGAACCTAAGACGTGAAAAATGTATTTTTTGTTGGATTATTCTTGAAGATGTCAAAGGATATAGACTTATTCACTTAAGTCCAAAATGTTATCATTAGAAGAGATGTAAAGTTTGTTGAAAATATATCAGCCTACGAGCCTAGTTCGACGGATGTGCCACCTCTCTCTATCCCTTCTACATCTGAAAATATTTCTTCTTTAGATGATGATAGCGAGGATGAAAATCCTCCCCCACCTTCTCAGGATCCTCCTTCAGCTCCTCAGCTTCCAAAATGGGTCTATGCTACTCAAGATGCAGCAAGTGCTCTTGTAGGTGATCCTACAAATCAACGACGTACACGTTCTCAGTTCGATAGAGCCTCTTCTTTACTAGCTCAAGCTTTAGTGACTTATGATCCTGACACCTTCGCAGAAGCTTCAGGCCATCCAAATTGGGACGCATCTATGAATGAAGAATATCGTTCATTATTAGCAAATGATACATGGGATCTTGTTCCTCTTCCAAAGGGAAAAAAACTTGTTAGATGCAAATGGGTTTACAAAACTAAGTATGGACAAGATGGAAAAGTTGATAAACATAAAGCTCTTCTTGTTGCTAAGGGTTTTTCACAAGTTGAAGGCATTGACATACTGAAACCTTCTCCCCTGTTGCCAAAATGAACTCTATCCGCCTTGTTCTTTCCCTTGTTGCCTCTTTCAAATGGGAAGTCCATCAAATGGATGTTAAATCTGCCTTCTTGCATGGGAACTTGCATGAAAAAATGTATATGGAACAACCTATTGGCTTTATACAAACAGACTACAGCATTGTATGTCAGCTTAACAAACCCACCTTATCACCATGGGGCTTCATGTAGAACAAAGTCTGGGTCCTTTTGTGTGTTAAACTAGGCTATGAAAAATCCTTTGGGGCATAAATATATATATCACAATTGGGCATCCATGAAGTGAAAACCAGTTAGAATAATGCTTCAGGTTTTGTCCAGAAGTCATTGAATCTACAAATAATTGCCTTTTTTTGAAGAGCAGAGAAGAGAGAAGAAACCTCTGGGTTGTTGACCACCATGACTGGGCTTGCTCCATTTTGTATATTATACAAGGGCTTGGAATATTTAGACTTTGTTTTGTTGGGGCAGAAGTCCTTCCTTGAACTGCTTCCTTGAAGGAGACCAAGGTTCCATTTGATGTCTTGGCAGTAAGTGTACCCCCACATTGCCTTGAGTTCATGGTTATATATGAGTTTCTTTGGATATTGTAATCCTTGAGAAGGAATCATGGAGGACCTTCCCTTTATATTCTAGATATTGGAAATTTTTTTGGAATGCCCTATTTTCTTTCAATAGATTTCTCAAGGGAGGGGACAAAGTCTGAACTTTTTGACCAAAGAACAATAATTTTCCACCCATATTCCTAATAAAAATATAAAAATATTTTCCTATGTTTGTGATGTCTTAAGAGAGGGGAATACAACCAAAGGGGGCGGAGCACAAAGGAGATATGGCTCATGCACCAACACATGCCCCAAAGCCTCATAGGCTTACCAACATAGCATATTTCCATAAAAGAAATTTGCAGATAGGAGAAAATGCGGTGAGAAAGGGGGGGAATTTTGTATTACCTGGCTTACTTTTTCTCCTCACCCATGCAAAATCTATAAAGCCTCCTTCGACACAATTTTTGGGATTCCTGGAAGCATATTCGCAATAGAGCTTATTCCATATAAGAAACCCAACAATGGAGGCATCCAGTAGGTCACGCCCCCATATGCTTTCCTCATCCATTGAGCCAACCTAAATGGGCAACAGTCACTTCTTTGCATGAAGCTCCCATACTCATTCATAGCCTTTACAGTTTGCAGAGAAAATCTCATTGGTCTCTTGGCCTGCGATGACAAGTGCATCAGGAGTGGATTCATGAGCAACAAAAAATATAAGATTTGTGATTTGTCAATGTAATATATAAGTAGCATTGTGGAGTTAATCACCTGACCTAACATGGTATTAGATCATAGGCCCAAATTAGCCTTTTTCCATCATATGCCCAAATTAGCCTTTTTCCCATTGTAACTCTCGTCATTCTCTGCTACATACTATACCTTTGTCCCTAATTTATGTGCATTTGGACACAACGTTGAATTATCTCTATGTTACTCCCCTACTCTTTGTGTTGGTCGTTGTTGGTGTGTGTTTTTCAATGCATTGATAACTCCTACCAATCATGGAGCGTTGAATAGCCAACATGTGGTTGATTACTCTTTGCCTTAGTCCAATTTTAAATGAGCATTGGTTGAAACCTAGAAGCTTGTCCATTAGAATAATTGGTTGTTATTTCTTGATGGTTGTTCAACTACACTGTTGATTCTTCGTGTTGCTCATCCATGTTGTGATGGTAGATTTGGTATGTATGGTGTGCATTGTTGATGTGAAGATTAACAATATGTATAGCCTGCCACATTAAGTTCCTTTTCATGTGATGTATTATGGTATGTGTTAATGATATGTGATTGGAATATAGTGTTTTTGATGGTCGTAACCCTTGGTGTTGAATTCAATTTGAATCATTCATTACATATGTGTTGAGCCATTAAAATGGGTTGATTGAAGACTTGCATTCCAAATCATTTACGATGAACATAAAGTTTATGCATTCGAAACTTTTTTATATGTTGAGGCATATATGATGGGCATATAATATATATTAAGGAGGTATATAATATAGTATGGGCATATATATCATATATTAAAGTGCATTGAATTTGATAGAATACCTATGTAATGTGATGGAGTATAAAATTCGTTCAGCGCTTTTTAAATGCCATATGTTATATGATATAAAATTATAGCATGGTATATGTGGTTGTTTGAAGAAAATTATAGACATATCATTTTTTTTACGAGTATTGAAATTATTTTGAGGTTAGTTCATATTTTATGATCCATTCACTTATCTTCATAGTTGGAGTAGTTCTCTCTAGCAAAGATAACTACCATGAATGGTACGGGAAGATAAAACATACGTTGATTTTTAATGAGTTGCAGAAAGGAGTTTGTGAAGGAGGAGAAAATCCTCCTAAGAAGCTCACTTCTGACAAAGAGTTTTCCATCTGGGAGAACAAGAATAGCAAGGCCTATGCCTTGATTGCAATATCTATCAGTGAAGAGGTGAGTCATCATATTTCACATTTTCAAATGTTTTGAAGCCTTAAAGAAGTTGAAGAATTTATGTGACACTCTAAGCTTGAAGTTGCCCAATTAATGATCAAATTATTTAATTTACAATTGAAGGAGGATGACCCTCTTGCATTAGCCTCTTAAATAAGAGACATTATGCATGATATAGAAGCCAAGGGGGTCAAAAAGGATGTTCCTCTCACAACTTTCGTCAAGTTACTATATCCCACTTATTCCCATTATCTTGAGTCATTACAAGCTGGTGGAAAACTTATGGAGATTTCCTTTAACTCTCTTATGGAGAAGTTTGCTGAAAGAGAGAAGACTTTTGGGAAGAAGAAGGAAATTGCTTAGTCTCGTGAAGAAGTTGTGTGCCTTGCACAAAAATAGAAGAATCGAGCACGAGATTCTTCTAGAGGAAGACATGGTCAAAGAGGATGGGGAAGAAAGAATAATAGAGGCAGGGGGGAAGACATTTCCAAGGAGAAAGGCCTGATCTTCTTTGCATAAGGTGTAATAGAAATGGACATGATGCTTCTACATGTAAGCTCTCATGGTACATGATTAGACAAGAAAGGGATGAAGAGAAAGGAAAATCATCAAATAAAGGGAAAGGTAAAGAACTCAAATTAACTCATTATGTTGTGGCACATTGCAACATTAGAGTAACTGAAGACTTATTTAATTTTTCACTTGTTTCATGGTAGATGCTCAGTTGCTTGATTCAAGAGCAACTTGTCACATGAATTTTAGAAGATATTTATTTGAATACTTCACTGACAATGTTGATGGAGAAATATCCTTTGCAACCAAGTCAAAGCTCAAGCCATCAAATCTTGCCACCATCAGGCTCAAATTTCTTGGTTTCCCAGACATTCTTCTACATGATGTTCTCTACCTCTCGGAGGTAAGGAGAAACATATTGTCTTTGGTTCACATCCTCCAGCAAGGGCACTCTATTCTCATGTTTTATGGAAAGGTTGAGGTTAGAAAAGCATTAGACAATTCACTTGTCATGATTGAGATAGAAGAAGAAAGACTTTTGAAGCTGCAAGGAACCTCTGCTCGTGACAAAACTTTTCATACAGTTCTAACTATGATGAAGGTACACTTCCATCTAGTATTTTATGGCATGCTAGATTTGGACATTTGAACTATGACAACCTTTGTTTGTTGAAGAAAAGTGGTGTTATTAGTTTTCCAACCAATCCTAGAAAACTTAAGTAATGTGATGTGTGTATCTTAGGAAAGCACAGTAAACAATATTTTCATGATTCTCATTACAGAGCACATCAAAAGCTTGAACTCATTCATTCTGATTTATGCAGCCCAATTCATGTTCCTTCTATAAATGGTAATAAATACATGATGAAATCTATTGACGACTACACCAGAACGTGTTGGGTATATCTATTGAAGAACAAATTTGAGTCTTTTGAAACTTTCAAGAACTTTCATGCATGGATTAAAAATGATACACAATCTCATATTGGCTCTATTCTTACTGATAATGGAAAATAATATACTTCAAATGAATTTGAAAACTATCTTTGTTGGCATGCCTTATAATCCCCCACAAAATAATGTAGCTGAAAGAACAAACAGGACAATCTAAATATGGCACATTCAATGATGATTTTTAAGAATGTTAAGCTGATGTTTTGGGTTGATGAAGTGCTATGTGTTGTTTATATTAAGAATAGGTGTCCATATTATGCTCTAAAAAACAAGACACCCTATGAAATTTTGTATGGCCACATTCCTTTGGTGAGGCATCTCAAGGTTTTTAGTTCCACCTGCTATGCCTTGATACCTAAGGAACAAATAAAAAAAAACTCGATGCAACGAGTCAGAAATGTATCTTCTTGGGTTACTCAGATACCTCCAACGCATACCATCTCTATGATGAAGTAAATAAGAAGTTTATAATATCTAGAGATGTGATATTTTCCTGAATCTTCCAAGATTGACAATGTTGTTGAGTGGCAGCTTGATTGCTTGAACAAATTCAGGCATGAAAATTCTTGTCAAGAGTTTGATAATCAGATTCCACATCTTGAAGGGGGGATCCCTATACTAGATCAATTAGTGGAATCTCTTTTTGAAACACTCTCTCCCCCTCATGAAGCTCTAGCCACTGATCAAGAAGACACTTTAAGTGATATGATTGAGAGAATTGGGACACTATATCTTGATTCAGCCCCATCTCAGTCAACTAAGAAACATCGGTCATCTCAGAAAGGTCCTCCAAAATGGCTCACAAAGACACTTTAAAGTGTTCGTTCTGATGAGGTTAGAGAGATAAAGATAAGAAGCTCTGCTAGACATAACGATGGTGATGTAGACGATTTTAACTCACATGTTGATATGGATGTTTCTTATGATTGTGAGCTAAATTTGTCTACATATTTTGAACCAAATTACTTCAAGGAAGTCACCTCTCATGATGAATGGAAAGAAGTGATGCATAAAGAATATGATGCTTTGATAAAGAATGACACCTGGAAGCTGGTTGATCCTCCATTGGAAACCAAACCAATAGGTTAAAGAACAAGTATAAAACACATGGCTCACTTGACAAGCATAAATTTGGGCTCGTGGAAAAATATTTTGCACAGAAGGAACGAGTTGATTATGAGGAGAATTCCCTCCACAACAAAATGGGCTATCATTCGAACTCTCTTTTCCTTGGCAGCTCAGAACAGTTGGAAATCCTATCAAATGGATGTACAAAAATGCCTTCTTAAATGGAGATATGAAAGAAAATGTTTTTATGTCCCAACCAGAAGGATTTCTTGTGAAGGTTCAGGAACAAAAAGTATGCAAGCTTTTCAAATCCTTGTATGGTCTCAAACAAGCACTGCAAGCCCCGTATGATAAATTGGTTTAACATCCTTTGAAACTAAATTTCAAACACTATGATATTGATGATGCAACTTTGTTTGTCAAGAAAGTTGGCAAAACCATTTTATATCTTGTGGTGTATGTAGATGATCTTCTGATGACAAGGAACCATGAAAATTACAATGCATCCATAAATAAAGAACCAAAGAAAGGCTTTGAAATGATAGATTTGAGATATGTTCACTACTATCTTGGTATTGAAGTAATTCAACATCCAAATTTTATATTCCTCTCTCAAAAGAAGTGCATTGGAGATCTATTGAACATGTTAAGCATGATTGAGTGCAATCCTTTGACTACGCCAATGGAATAGAATTTAAAGCTCACATACATTGAAGGAAAAGAATTTGAGGATGTAACAAAGTACAAACAACTCGTAGGATGTCTCAACTACCTTACTACTACCAGACTGGAAATTTCATTTGTTGTTGGAATCCTCTCCAAGTTTATGCAAAAGCCTTATGAGGGTCATTAGTTTGTTGCAAAAGGAGTTCTAAAGTACTTGAAGGGAACTCAAGACTTTCGATAGAAGTATACACAGGTGGATGACTTCAGCTTGATTAGATACTCTAATTTAGATTTTGATGGAAATAAATAAATTGGAGTATCTACTTCAAGTTATGTTATGAGTCTTGAATCAAGAGTTGTCTCTTGGAGGTCATGCAAATAATAAGTTCCAACAAATTCCGCAACTAAGGCAAAATATGTTGCAACAGCTGAAGCAACGAAGTAAATTGTGTGACCCAAGAAAATTCTAGAAAAATTGCATAGAAACAAGTAACTTCAACTCCTCTTTTGATTGACAATATTAGTGTCATTCAATTCAGCCTGTCACCAGTGATCATATATGCTCTTACAAGGTGTTGTTAGGGTGTCAAGTCAAATTTTTGTCATTTCAGTGAGTCTTCAAATAAAAATTTGGTTACTAGTTATCGTGTCTAGGTCACTACTGCTCCCTTCACTTACTCATGGTCTTCATCACTCATCGTGTTCATTGTCTTCTTCAAGGTATCATGTCTTCATTTAAATGTCTTGGGTCATGAAATGGTTAAATTCTTCATTTTAGCTCATGGTCTAGGGTTTCACTTCATGTGTCATCACGATACCATATGTTGCCAAAAGTATGTCCATCATGTGAATAAATGGGTAAAGGGAGTTAGCAGCTTAGGGAAAGAAAAATAAAGGTAAAGGTAATAATTAATTTCAAATAAGACAATGTTGCAGTACACTACCTCGTCTCATCATTTCTCATAGGGACGTGTTTGCTTCAAAATATGTTTCTGAAAAAATGGGGAATAATTTTACAAACGTGAAAGAGGTTTTTGTCCATTATAGTCCAAGGAACAAAAACCTCCTTCAGTTTATGCACAGGTGTTAATATTTCAAAGAAATCCCCAAAATACACTTGCTATAGGAGAGTTAATGCACTTCTGGACAGCTTGACTTCAAGACAGTATTTCAGGGGTTTATAGTAGGTGTTGGCATTTCTTAAGGACTCTATTATGTTGCAAACATCCTAAGCTTTCCAATGGTACCTTTAGATCATGATTTGGATTAGTAAAAGACATCCAACAGTTCTCTGAAAGTTGGAGCTTCTCTATTGTCGGAGAAACCGTGAGTTTTTGGAGTGACCTTGGGAAAATCAATTTTTATCCCTCATGGAGTGTCCAAATTACATGCTTGAGGTGTTAATATTATAGTAGACTTCAAGAGATTTCCAACGAGATTTCAAGCTCTCAATTTGGAGCAGTTTAAGGCCTCCAAAAGTGGTTTGGAAGATGGCGTTGTGCTTCTATGAACTACGCTACGCTTTGGCGCTGCGTGTAGGAACACTGCACTGTGCACAAGACATAGTGCCCAGAAATCCTTCAAAACTCTCCCAAATCTCAATTTTTCACTTGCAAGCTTGATTTTATTGACTTCTAATCCAAGGGACAAGTAAGTACACCATAATTATCCCTCTTTTTCTTTTCCAAATTCATCTCATGTCAACGATTCTTCAAGTTAGGGTTTGTAGTGAAATTTTCATGGGAAATGATAGGGTGAAAATGGCCATCTTTATTTCTAGTTTCTAAAACATGTAAAATGATATCCTACACCTGCACACATGTTTAATGAGCCATTTTGACCATTTTACCCACCTCAAAAAAAAGTTTAAACACTCAAAAAGCAAAACCTAGCTCATTCCTAGAGGTTTTTTGGCAAATTTCATCATAAACCCTCTTGTTTCCACCTGCAAGCAGATCACTCTTCCACTGTTTCTTCACTCATTTTCATCATCTTCAAAAGTTCATATCCACCTTTTTCAAACCTCCTCTATCATTTTGTCAAAATCCACCTTCACATCACTTCATTTTCATTCATACCTCACAGTTTATTTTTCATTCAAATGGAGGTGGGGTCCTCTAGCAAAACAGTGGAGAAGACTCAGTTACCCAAATCTGAGGTGACTAAAGTGTATAAGAAAGGGAAGAGGCTTGTGTTTTCTTCTCACAAAGAGAAAGGGGCCAAGCCTTCTTCATCGACAAAGCAGGAATCTGCAGCAAAGGATAAAGACACAGTAGAACATGAGTTTGAGCTTATTGATTTAGAGGAGGAAGATGAGACTTCAATTATGAGACAGACTATCAGGGACAAGGACTAACAAATAAAGGAGCTGGCAATAAATCTGGAAAGGGCAAAGTATATTATATCATTCCTTGAACAAGAAAAGAGTCAACTCAAAGCAAAAGAGTTGATCCTAGAAAAGGAAAAAACTAAGTTAATCCAGCAAATTGGCAAAGGTAAGGATATCATGACGCCAAGTGAACCCGAAGCATCACAGGCGAAAGTGAAAAGGAAACGACCAAGAACCAGAGGTCTCAAGGAAGATTTTCAAGAGGAACAAAAGCAAATATTGCTTAATGAAGACCTTGACCTAAAAGAGAGGATTGCCCTAGAGGTACATCAAGATAAAGAATATTGGATTAACAGGGTAAATGAACACTTAGAGAAGCTCCTGGAGAAGGCAAACAGAGATAATCAAATGCTCAGACACATGGCGCATCATTATCAAGCTCAAAACATGATCGCAATGTCAAAGTGAAACAACTTAAAAACAAGCTCAAGGAGGCCAAAAAAGATCAAAAGGATGAGGGAAACTTGGAGATGCTTGTTGAAGCATCCATGAAGCTATAACAAACTCATTTTTACACCTTCCCTCCAATTTCGAGCTAATTCGGAGCATTTTGAGTTTTTTTGACAAATTTTGGTCTAAGTTCAGAAATTCAGCGGCTCCAGAAGCGCAACACCTTGGCACTACACTTTTTCCTTAGGCCTCCATTTGAGGAAAGGTCTACATTTTTGGAAAGGTATTTCCATCCTCTAAAACCCCGTTTGCCAAGATTTTACAGAGGTGGCTTAGTTTTCGAGAAAAATGCAAAAAAGTGGCAAAAAACTAGCATTTTGAACCATTTTTGGCAGTTGCTGCGCTTCTGGAGTGACCTTGGGAGAATGGATTTTTGAAGGACTTCCCGTGCTCCAAATTAAAAAATTCAAACTGTTTTGGAAACTAGACTTGAATGGTTAGTTGTCTGTTCTCTTAGATTTTCATTTTGACCCCTAGAAGGCACCTGAAAATCCGCTCAATATCGGCAATGTGCTTCTGTACTTTCTGTGTTTTTATTTGGAAAATTTCACTGTGTAAAATTTCTAGTTTGTAGTCTCACTTGGTCAAATTCAAGATTCTCAATGTAATGGCACTAGTTATGAGGCTAGGTGATGTAGGCATAGTTGTTTTTTTTTTTTTTTTTTTTTTTTTTTTTTTTTTTTTTTTTTTTTTTTTTTTTTTTTTTTTTTTTTTTTTTTTTTTTTATGGTTATTAGGCCTCATAAAAGAAGAAACTCCTAAACAAACTCTTCATGAAGTGTTTGAGTTTCACCTTCTCACTCTCACCTGTTGGTTGAGAGAATCTTGGAGTCAGTTCCTCCACTAAGGAATTTGACTTCTGAAGGTGAAAAATTGGTCTAGGAGATTTTATAAGTATCATTTCTCCTTAGGAGAAGAGGTTGAACTTTTTGTGAAGGAGGCTTGCATTGTAATCATCTTTCAGCTAATAAAGATACAGGTTGCAGTTATTTTCAAGGAACTCTAGCCCAGTGAGTTCATGGTGATTGTACTTCATTCTTTTTTTTTCTCATGGTCTAAACAACTTCATCTACATTATATCTCTTCTTTCTATGAATTCCTTGTGATAAAATACTCAGAATTCTTGTTTTTCAAGCTCTGTTATCTAGTTTTCATGGTTATGTGTTTTGTCTTCCTAAGCTAATGAAATCATGTTTATTTATGCTCATTAGTTTCTTCCACACTATATCCTCTATACTACACTGAAAAATACCCAAATTACACCATGGCTTCTGATATCTAGCTCCTGCATTCCGACAGCCTAGACCTACTTGTGGCTCCAAACCCTAAGTTCATCAAATCCTTAAAAACCAAATTTTCACAAACAAACAAACAAATACTCATATCTAGTCTAAAATCCATTTTCTTTAAAGTCATATCACTGATAAGAGACTTAGAGAGATCCCTCCCATACTCAGTAGGGCTAGCTACTGAGCTGAAGTGGTTTGAGGTTACCCTTGTCGATTTCCTTTTCAACTTGGGAGATTGTAAGGACTAACATTTTTGGTGTCGTCGCTAGGGAACGAAAGATCATATCTTCTCTGGGAAAGAACGACGAGGATCGTATTTGATTGCTGATGGTGAACAGTGATCAGACACAAGAAAGGTTGTGCATCTTTCACCTAACGACTCTAGTGTCGACGAATCCAAAGGTTCAAAAATTTCATGGCGACTCCACTGTTCAAAAACCAGTAGTTTGAAGAACTTCTTAGTGTCTTAATTGTTTTCAAGATGGATTCAACTGCTCGAAGGTATGCTACTATGAATCGAGCTCATATCCCTGGTTTTCCAAATCAAATTCCTTGCATAGATTGGCAAACTAATTTTCCCAAATTCATATATGGAAACGAGGATGAGGCTATTCTGCATCTAATCAAATATCATTGGCATATACATAAGCTCGGGATTAAGTTTCATAAGGATTGTTTGATGAAAATGTTTATGGCTACCCTAGAAGGAAGAGCAAGATCATGGTATGAAGGATTGAAGCCATGTAGCTTATTCTCCCTTAAAGAATTCCACACAACATTCTTTGATTTTTATGGAAAGTATCATCATTCATTCTTGTTGTTCGAAGATTGTTGTGAATCCTATGAAAACTTCATTCAATACCTTGAAGAAACTTTTGGTGATGAAGAATGTCTAGATTATGAGATCATAGAGGCCCTTTATGAATATTCTTCCCAACAAAAAATAACAAAGATTCACTGCTTTGATACAAAGAATCATTCACAACACACATCAACTCCTTCTTTGCTTGAAGATGAAACAGATCTGCATCCTAACAGTCAAGAAGAAATTGGTCCAAGTGAGCATTCGAAAATTGCATGTACAAAAAACTTAAGTAGTGAACCATCTAATGACAATGATCATATACTTTTGCAAGGAAATAGTGAACAAGAAGTTGTTTCCCTTGATTCTTGTGGCAGTCAAATTGATATTCTTCCTGTTGAAGCACACGAGGAATCAAATATACTTGAAGTGGTTGTTGCATTTAAAGTTTTCCATGAGCATCCAAAACCCTGTCTTTTGGATGAGAGGTATGAATATAGTCATTCACTTATTCTTTCAGATTGTTCTTTCTCTGAGTTTTTATTTCAAGATCAGGTTCGTGAAGACCAAAATGAGGTTTTTTATGAAATGTATGAACAAGGATCTCTAAACACTCACCACTCATATGTCTCTCCAGCTCATCCATTTTCTAAAGCACTATTTCAAGGGCAGATTCATGCAAATAAAATTTTTAAATTGGCATGTGTGAAGGTTTCAGACAAAGTAATTATGGCAGAGAATAATCATCAAACATTACAAGCATATTATGAAGAGGAGAGCAGTGATAAAGAAGAGGTTGTTTTAGAGCCACTTGCACATGATGGTCTTCCTCCAGATTCAGAAAACAAAGAGTGTGATTGTATTTCTTCTGACTTTCAAGATATGCTAATGTTCTAAATTATTATAGAACCTATTTCCAATTTGTTGCAACCATCTGGAAAGATGAATTTTCTTGTATTAATGGATCATGAGCACATATTCAGTGGACACTCGTAGTTCCGTAGCCTTTGTTTGTTCTACCTGCTCAAGGAAAGTACAAGCAAAATTCAAGTAAGTAGCCACTTGCTGGATTGGTTACACTCGAGGGATCGTTACACATGATTGTATATA
The DNA here is from genome assembly GCA_000404065.3 of Pinus taeda. Classification (NCBI taxonomy): domain Eukaryota; kingdom Viridiplantae; phylum Streptophyta; class Pinopsida; order Pinales; family Pinaceae; genus Pinus; species Pinus taeda. The sequence continues at coordinate 25,603 of APFE030205026.1, forward strand.
CATCTTCAGCAGGTGGGCAGTTATCATCAGGATTTGAAGCCCGAGGTGAAGACCCTAAGATCCTGATGGTCTGCCACCATAAGTAAGTTCAGTCAGTATGTTTTTTATAGTCAAGTCAGTCGGTTAGTCAGTCAATTTTCAATTTGAGTTTAGTCTTTGCATTATGACTCCATTGCCCAATGGATAAGGCTACTTGGTCTACGGTGTTCTTAACACCTCCAAGGAGCTTCCATCCCCAGTTGGAGCCAATGTTAGTGTCAGCCATTTCATCCTGTCACCAATGATCAATTATGCTCTTACAAGGTGTTGTTAGGGTGTCAAGTCAAATTTTTGTCATTTTAGTGAGTCTTCAAATAAAAATTTGGTCACTAGTTATCGTGTCTAGGTCACTGTTGCTCCCTTCACTTACTCATGGTCTTCATCACTCATCATGTTCATTGTCTTCTTCATTTTAAAAATGTGAAAGCGGTTTTTGTCCATTATAGTCTAAGGAACAAAAACCTCCTTTAGTTTATGCACGGGTGTTATGATTTCAAATAAATCCCCAAAATACACTTGCTACGGGAGATTTAATGCACTTCTGGACAACTTGACTTCAAGACAGTATTTCAAGGGTTTGGAGCAGGTGTTGGCATTTCTTAAGGACTCTATTGTGTTGAAGACATCCTAAGATTTCTAATGGTACCTTCAGATCATGATTTGGATTCGTGATAGACATCCAAAATTTCTCTGAAAGTTGGAGCTTCTCTTTTGTTAGAGAAACCCTGAGTTTTTGGAGTGACCTTGGGAAAATCAAATTTTATCCCTCATGGAGTGTCCACATTACATGCTTGAGGTGTCCATCTTATAACAGACTTCAAGACATTTCCAACGAGCTATCAATCTCTCAATTTGGAGTAGTTTAAGGCCTCCAAAAGTGGTTTGGAATATGGTGCTGCGCTTTGGCGTTGTGTGTAGGAACAATGCGCTGCGCGCAGGACAGAGTACCTAGAAATCCTTCAAAACTCTCCCAAATCTCAAATTTTCACTTGCAAGCTTGATTTTATTGACTTCTAATCCAAGGGACAAGTAATTACACCATCATTATCCCTCTTTTTCTTTTTCAAATTCATCTCATGTCAATGATTCTTCAAGTTAGGGTTTGTAGTGAAATTTGCATGGGAAATGATAAGGTGAAAATGGCCATCTTTATTTTTTGTTTCTAAAACATGTAAAATGATATCCTACACCTACATACATGTTTAATGAGCCATTTTGACCATTTTACCCACCTCAAAACAAAGTTTAAACACTCAAAAAGCAAAACCCTAGCTCATTCCTAGATGTTTTTTGGCAAATTTCATCATAAACCCTCTTGTTTCCACCTACAAGCAGGTCACTCTTCCACTATTTCTTCACTCATTTTCATCATCTTCCAAAGTTCATATCCACCTTTTTCAAACCTCCTTTATCATTTTCTCAATCCACCTTCACATCACTTCATTTTCATTCATACCTCACAGTTTATTTTTCATTCAAATGGAGGTGGGGTACTCTAGCAAAACAGTGGAGAAGACTATGTTACCCAAACCTGAGGTGACTAAAGTGTATAAGAAAGGGCAGAGGCTTGTGTTTTCTTCTCACAAAGAGAAAGAGGCCAAGCCTTCTTCATCGACAAAGCAGGAATCTACAACAAAGGATAAAGACATAGTAGAACATGTGTTTGAGCTTATTGATTTAGATGAGGAAGATGAGACTTCAATTATGAGACAAAATATTAGGGACAAGGACTACCAAATCAAGGCGCTGGCAATAAATCTGGAAAGGGCAAAGTATATTATATCATTCCTTGAACAGGAAAACAGTCAACTCAAAGCAAAAGAGTTGATCCTAGAAAAGGAAAAAACTAAGTTAATGTAGCAAATTGGAAAAGGTAAGGAGATCGTGACATCAAGCGAGCCCAAAACATCACAAGTGAAAGGGAAAAGGAAAAGACCAAGAACCAGAGGTCTCAAGGAAGATTTTCAAGAGGAACAAAAACAAATATTGCTTAATGAAGGCCTTGACCTAGAAGAAAGGATTTCCCTAGAGGTACATCAAGATAAATAATATTGGCTTAACAGGGTAAATGAACACTTAGAGAAGCTCCTGTAGAAGGCAAACAGAGATAATCAAATTCTCAGACACATGGCGCATCATTATCAAGCTCAAAACATGATCACTAATGTCAAAGTGAAACAACTTAAAAACAAGCTCAAGGAGGCCAAAAAAGATTGAAAGGATGAGGGAAACTTCGAGATGCTTGCTGAAGCATCCATGAAGCTATAACAAACTCATTTTTACACCTTCCCTCCAATTTTGAGCTAATTCTTAGCATTTTGAGTTTTTCTAACAAATTTTGGTCTAAGTTCAGAAATTCAGCTGCTCTAGAAGGCGCTGTGCTTTTTCCTTAGGCCTCCATTTGAGGAAAGGTATTTCCATCCTCTAAAATCCCATTTGCCCAGATTTTGTAGAGGTGGCTTAGTTTTGGAGAAAAATGCAAAAAAGTGGCAAAAAACTAGCATTATGGACCATTTTTTGACAGGCGCTGCGCTTCTGGAGTGACCTTGGGAGAATGGATTTTTGAAGGTCTTCTTGTGCTCCAAATTCATAAATTCAAACTGTTCTAGAAACTAGACTTGAAGGGCTAGTTGATCGTTCTCTCAAATTTGCATTTTGACCCCTGGAAGGCACCTGAAAATCAGCTCAAAATCAGCATTGCGCTTCTACGCTTTCTGTGATTTGGAAAATTTCACTGTGTAAAATTAGTCTGACTTGGTCAAAGTCAAGATTCTCTATGTAATGGCACTAGTTACGAGGCTAGGTGATGTACGTATGAATAAATATACATCATAGTTTGTTTTTTATGTTTATTAGGCCTCATAAAAGAAGCAAACTCCTAAACAAACTCTTCATGAAGTGTTTGAGTTTCACCTGTTGGTTGAGAGAATCTTGGAGTCAGTTCCTCCACCAAGGAATTCGACTCTTGAAGGTGGAAAATTGGTCTAGGAGAGTCTATAAGTATCATTTCTCCTCAGGAGAAGAGGTTGAACTTTTTGTGAAGGAGACTTGCACTGTAATCATCTTTCAGCTAATACAGATACAAGTTGCAGCTATTTTCAAGGAACTCTAGCCCAGTGAGTTCATGGTGCTTGTACTTCATTATTTTTGTTTTATCATGGTGTAAACATCTTTATCTACATTATATCTCTTCTTTCTATGAATTCCTTGTGATAAAATACTCAGAATTCTTGTTTTTCAAGCTCTGTTATCTGGTTTTCATGGTTATGTGTTTTGTCTTCCTAAGCTAATGAAATCATGTTTATTTATGCTCATTAGTTTCTTCCACACTATATCCTCTATACTTCACTGAAAAATACCCAAATTACACCATGGCTTCTGATATCTAGCTCCTTCTTATGTTTGCTCCTGCATTGCCACAACCTAGACCTACTTGTGGCTCCAAACCCTAAGTTCATCAAATCCTTAAAAACCAAATTTTCACAAACAATCAAACAAATACTCATATCTAGTCTAAAGTCCATTTGCTTTAAAGTCATATCACTGATAAGCCACTTAGAGAGATCCCTCTCATACTCAGTAGGGCTAGCTACTGAGCTGAAGTGGTTTGAGGTTACACTTGTTGATTTCCTTTTTAGCCTGGGAGATTGTAAGGTCTAATAGACAACACTTCTACAATAAAAACCCAAAGTTCCATGATTGAACCAAGCACATCATTACAAAGTATCATTTGATTTGACATCATGTTGAGGCCAAGGCTATCCACCTACAACATTGTTCCACAAATTAGCAAATTGTAGACATCTTCACCAAAGCGCTTGGAAGAGAAGAGTTTGAAAGATTTAGAATGATACTTGGGCTCACCAACATCCCTTCAAATTAAGGGGGGAAATGTTGACACCTAATCCGAATAGATTGGGATTATTGTAAATATTGTAAATAGTTCAATTATGAATTGGAGAAAACCAAGAGATCTTGGAATTGGAATCCCAAGAGTCTCTCCACTCATGTATATATTAATGAATTGATTAATACAATATACAAGTTGCATTCTGGAGTTACTCATCTGGCTTGACATTACCAATTAAAAAATAATGAAAAAATATTAAGTTTTCTTCATCATTTAGTAACACTATAGGTTGTTACTCCATACTATAAAAAGGAGATTTTCTAAAAGATAATTAATTGAATATGTATAATATACAAAATGTAAATATATATTTTAGGTTCACATTATTGGCCAATCAAGTGAAAGGATGTTAACTTGAGTGGTTTTCCCAGTCACATGGATTCAAGTATCTAGAGATATGTTATAATTGACCTGTTTGTGGCATTTATGAAATAGTTCTACTGGGTGTAACAGTGATAATAGATATTTAGAAGTTATCAAAAATCAATCAATCTTTTTCATTCCTCGATCTCCATTTTTCAAAGTACGTGTCTTCTTCCCTAAGCCTCCTTTATTAGCTCCACACATAAGAAGATTAAATTCTCTAACAAGGCCCATAAAATAAATATGGTATCAAATTTGATTTTTCCAACTAAATAAATAAAAAAAGCATCCAATCAACCAACTTTAAATTAATGTTCTTAATAAATGTTCATCCTTAACATTAATAGCACAAAATAATTATTGTTAATATTTTTTTGAGAAAATAAATCATAAACTAAATAATTATTATTTTAACAATTTTACAAAAATATATTATAACATAATTAGTATAAAAAATACTCAGAAAAAGTATGCCTAAATATTTGGTTTATGACTTTGTCATATTGTGCCCATAAAATCATTAAATTATGCCAACAAATAAGTGAATTGTTCATCATATCTTTGGGAAAGAAAATTACCATATACTTATCGAAAGAAATGTGTCATATCAAAAAGTAACTAAAAACATAGGCTATTTCCCACTTTTTTACATCCCATCAACAATCATGTTCCTTTTTTAAAATAAATAATTCCACCAACATATGATAAGATTCTTTTAGTCAAAAATATCAGCAAAAAATTCAAAAATAATCCCATTTATTTATAGCATTAAAAAGAGGTTGCGTATGGAAATCTATATAGCTAGCCGAGGTTGAGAGTGTACAAAATCGCAGTTAATTATAACATTAAAAAGGGGTTGAGTTTGCACATCTATTTTTCTAGCCGAGATTGAGGGTCTGCATTTACTTTGTATTGATTTTACTACATGATCCACATTTAGTTTAATGGTTAAATGAGACCTATTTTAGAATTATAAAATGATTAATATAATAATAATTTAATTTTAAATTATGAGTTTTGTTTATTAGATTTTTTCATATTTAAATTTAATATATAAAAACTATATTTATTTTTAAATATTAATAATTATATTATAAATATATTTATTTTTTAAATATTAAATCTAATTTATATTTAAATCTATAATTAAAAATACATTTATTTTTAATTATTAAAATCTAATTAAATTATAAAACATTTCAATACCAACTTGTATTAGCAAAAACCAAGAAAACCTAAAATTTCCATCGATATAGAACCATGGGTAGCTCATCAATGTTTCTGAAGAAGAAAAAGACCCTATTTGATACCTAACATTATTTTGAACATGTACAGACAAGCCATTTTCTGTTCCAATGTAGCCACTTCCCCATTCCATCTCTTCCAACTTAAAACTCCAAATCAGTATTCTGCAAGCCAAGGGAACGGCCTCAAAAATCTTGAGCTTTTTTGCGCCAACAAAATTCAATGTAAACTTACCGCATGGCTCATAACATTGAGTTTGACTACACAAAGAACATATAACAAAACAGTTTAGAAATTCTGAGGAAAAACAAAAAAGAAGTAATTTAAAAATTCTTAGACTTTCGGTCCATCGTTTGTAGTGTTTTGAAGAAACTTTAAACCTTGAAGAGCGAGAATCGTAAAATCACTCTCTACAGTCGCAACCACAGCCTTAGAGATAAGATTTTGTTCCCTTTGTAATGCATCATCTTTTAACATGGTAGCATATTACAGATATCTGTTAGGAACCACTATGGTTTATAGTTTTAAAAACTTATTATAATGATGATTCAAATATTTAAAATCTGAATTTTGATTGGAATTTTGAATTTAAACGTGTACTTAGTACTGAATTTGGATTTAAAACCAAGGGAAATTTTAGTTTAAATATTCGAAAATCATTCTAAGTAGAATTTTGAGGCTTAATTTTCCAAGCCTGAGCCTGAATTATGTTGTGAATTTGTGTCCATACTTCGTCTGCATGTTTTAATCCATTACTAATTTTTCAGCCTTGGAATTAAGATACTCTGTTTTTTCATGTGTATTTAGGGCAACTCCTTACAAATTTTTAAATTGGAACTAAGGAAGTGAATTTGTTTCTATAAACTTGAGTAAGAAGGAAGATTTCAATATTAAAATGTAGAGAACCATAATAGGTAGTAAGTCTTAAATGAAAATGCCCATTCCCAAGTGTAAAGTACACTTCCTTCTTCCAGGACATTATTAGCGTTTAACTACATTCCTCAAAATGCACTTCCTTCTTTCAGGAATTTATACGCCTTTTAATTACATTACTCTGAATAAGTGTTTTGATTTCATTACTAATCACAAAGTTCTTTCATACTCTTTCATTTTCCTATTCCATTCTTTCATGTTAATTTAAAGAAATAGCATTTCTTTTATAAGGAAACTTATCCGGGTTGTTAGAATTAAGTTTAAATGGAAGCAATGAATTTTATCCAGAGGTTGTTGATTCTTCATATTTGGTTCAAAGTTGGAATCTTCTGGGTGAAGAGTCTTGGCTTTACAAACAAAATTATTCACAATATATTAGTTGATTGAAGCTAGAGGCTCATTTGCCAAAGCATAATACGGTGAAGGTTTAAAGATTAATTTTGAAAAAATGATTTTCAATTTTGAGAAAGCATTGTTCAAATATTTTTAACTTATTTTCCCTATTTAAAATTACTTTACTTATTTTACCTATTTTAATTTTGCCGCAATTTTGAAAGGTTTTATCTATTAGTTCAATTTTGAAATTCAAGCATATTTTAAAAGCCATGAGATTATTACTATTTTCTTTTAATGTTATTAAGTTTGTGAAAAACTAATTTTTTAATATGCTTTTAATTGATGAATTGAAATTCATGTATATCTAATTAATTTATTGTTATTATATAAGTATTATATATAAAAAAATGTCTTCAAGAAAAGGGAATCAATGTTCTATCAAAAAGTTTTTTGGATGGTCTACTACATCTCAAGTTTCATCTCCTGATAAAGATGATCATAATTTTGATTTGAATGAAGATTTAGATATCTTGGGGCATAATGAAAAATTAGATATGTTGGGGCGTGATGAAGAATGTCAAGGGGGGGAACCTAGCACCCAAAAGAAAAAAAATGAAAGTAACAAGAGAGTTTCGTGAACAATCGAAAATTAAGTGGTTGAGAGAGACAAAGCATGAAGGGAAAACAGTGATGAAATGCATATATTGTGAAACACATAAGGCAACAGGGCCATGGGGAATTGGCACTGGTTGCTCTACCTTGCAACATGTTTATATAGTTGTTCATGTTAGTTCAAGCATCCATAAACTTTCACAAGCAAAGTGGATATGTGGCAATGAAAAGAAAGCAAAGCTTATTACAGAACACATTGTATGCATTGATGATAGGAACAAATAAAGAGTCATCATTACTATGAAATTAGTGTATTAGATGGTGCACGAGGATCTATCGCTCTCAAAATATGAATCTCTTTGTTTGTTTGCAATGTATTTACAAACACCAAATATGTCAAGGAATAAAAATTATACATCATACACATATCACATGGCCGCAAAAGAATTTTTGTTTTCCATATCCCAATATCTTGAAGAGCTACAAAATTCAAAAATGCTAGATAGCCCTTTCTTTTCATTGATGCTAGATGAAAGTACAAATCGTAGTTTAGAGAAACATCTTGTGGCTTATGCCACATTTTTAAACTCAAGAGGATTGGGACCTTTAATTTCACAGTTTTTAAAGCTCATAAATCTTTGTGATGGAAGAGGGAAAACAAATGATGATGCAATCAAACATTTAATGGAATCAAGGGGTCTTTCAAAAGAATGATTGATAGGATTTTGCACATATGGTGATTTTTCAATGGTTGGTAATGAAATGGTTTTATTACTTTTTTGAAGAAAGGAGGACGTAATCTTCTACGTGTTGACTGTGTTTCTCATTATGAAACTTTAGCCACGTCGGATGCTTCAAAAAGACTACCTAAATTATTATTTGTTGAGAAATTAGCAAATAATGTATATTCTTGGGTGCAAAATTCTACAAAACTAAATAGTCAACTTATTTCTCTACAGTAACTTACGCAACTTGAAACTCTTCAAGCTCTTCAAATCCATGGAGTTAGATGGATTTCAAGGGGACAAGTCATTGAAATATTTGTTGTACTTATGCCTCCCATATTAACATTGTGGAAAAATGAAAGAAAAGACTCATGGTATGATAGGACAAGGATCTTTTCAGTACAATTTTGTTCACATATGCTTGAAGATATAATGTGAATTAAAGAAGTTGGGCAAGCAATCACAAGAAGAGTACGTTGATGTCACCTCTTTAGCGGCGGCCATAGATGTCACTGTAAACACTTTTAAAAGGTGGTTTTTAAGAAGTGACACATTTGCATATGGCACAAGTTATTTATCTAAGTTTTTAGATGCCTCTAAATTTGGCTTTCTAGAAATTTTTGAAAAGGAGGGGCTTGTTCACAGGCATGAATTACGATCTGTAGCAATTCCACATGCATATGGTGATTGCGTTGATATACAAAAACAATCATGGAAACCTTGTATTGAAGGTCCAATAGAGAGCTGCAAACAACTTGCAAAAGAGTATGTTCAAGCTCTTGTAGAGAGTTTGAAAGGAAGTGATCCGGATTTAAACAGGAACACAACAAATTACAGAGATAACCATATACACAAATATGCAGCGGAAATAATACTTCATTTCATTAATGGAAAATACCGAAATATGCTTACAACCAGAAATGGAAATAAACCAACTAGGGCGATGGTAGCTTATCTCTTAGAAGAGATGTGGCGGCTACATGCTTCTGAACTGTCCAAAACTATGTTACAATGAGGCTCGAAGGCCTATTTATTGTTGAGAAACAATGGAAAACCCTTCACATTCCAAAACCTAACCCTAGAAGATGAAACGCCAAATTCTGGGCCCCGTTTTGGGTAAATTGGTACATCAATTCCCGGGTCGTAACTTTGGCATACAATCTCCGTTTGACGCGTATGATAGCTCGTTAGAAAGATCTATCCGAGAACTACCACTTTGGGAAGGACAACATAGGTCCATGGACCCATGTTGCCCCCAGATTTCCCAAAAAACGTCGTTTAGGGCCTCAAAACGGCTCCGGAAGTTCAGGATCCGAAAAAAATGCTAAAAATAGTAAACTGTGCTACAATTTAGGAAACTGAAAAGACTGAAAGAGACAGTTGTGGGGGTCCAAATGGGATAGGTGGGTGGCCACCAACATCCACCTGGATCATTCCTCCCCCCTTAGGAAGCAATGGTCCCAATTGCATTGAGTTCCTCCCTGAGATGAGGAAGCTTCTGCTGAGCTGGGTCGCTGGTGAGCTGTTCTGCAATCTCTGATGTGTCCAGAAATGGTGGGAAGCATGGTCGACAACGGTCCACATTGAACACTCAGTGTAAGCGAAGGAATGGAGGAATGCTGTGCTTCAAAGCATTGTTTCCCGTAGCCTTGGTACTGGTGTAAGGACCATGTCGGAGTGGTCGGAGCTTCTGATGGGCTCTTGTAAGGCATTCTTTCTGCAGATGTAACCAAACTTTGTCGCCCACCTGAAACTTATGTGGTACCCTTGTGGGTGAGGAGAAGTTGTTCCTGTGTTCTGTCATGACTGTATCCCTTTGCTACTGCTGCTGCTGTGCGGAGGAACCCTTTGCGGGGGTCATGGATATGGTGACAATCTTCCCCTTACTTTGGGAGTGGACCAGACAGAAAATAAATTTCCTCGTCTGAGATATGAGCTTGCTGCCTTTCTTAGCAGTGATCAAAGAGGTGGCAGTAGGTGGGGCTATCTCTGGTATCTTGTATAATGAATTACTCAAAGAAATAATGACAGCACGAGGCCTTGACTCATACACAGCATGTCGCCTCCACAGGTATGGTTGGCCTAATAATACATCACAAACATCCAGAGGTGTAACATCACACAATACCTCGTCTGTGAATGGCTTGATGCTGTAGGGA
>APFE030205041.1:0-14810 GCA_000404065.3 Pinus taeda
GGGTACATCAATATAATAAGTGGGTTGTACTAATAACAATAAGGGGTTACACTAGTGGTATAGGGGCGTAACACTTTTCCTATTTTCGGTTTGATTTATAGTTATTTTTCATGGTGAATGTTTTTAATTTAAACAAGTAGGTTTATTTATAAATATACTTTATTTTATAGCTTTAAGATTTTAAAAAGTGATTTTTTAATAAAAGATTATTTAAAAAAAAGGATAGTCGATTGAGATGTTTACACACATTTCCTATTTTGGTTAAAAAAGGTGAATGGTTAACTTTGGTGAAGAATAAAGTGTACATAAAATTAATAATTGAATATTAAAATTTAAACTCATCAAAATTGATAAAAAAGAAACTAATTATTATTCAATGTTATTTAATTTTTGTTATTCATGATGATGAAAATAACACTTTTTCTATTTTATAATTTAAGTTTGTTTTTTTTACATTTTTTTCTATTTTATAATTTATAGCTGTTATTTTTATAACATTGATGGTAAACTTTTTTAATTGTAAATAATTAAGTACAAAATCCAATGTTATTTAATTTTTGTTGTATGATAATAACATTATTTTCCCTATTTTAAATAGTTTATAGTTGTTTATTTATGTATTTATGGGTAATTTTTATTTTTAATTCTAAATAAATTAGTATAGCTTTAGATTATAAATTTTTATACCATGCATGGTATAGATATGTTAAAAACTTAGTCGGCGACCCATAAGATGGGAGTACCACTTTTTAGTAAAGGCTTTAAATTTAGAATAATTTAGAATATTATTTATAAAGTTCAGATTTTATTATTTCATAAAAATTTAATTTAAAAAAGTTAAATTTTTTTAATAAATAATTATTTTAGAAAATTTAGATAGTTGATTTTGGATGTGTTTACAATTTTCTATTTAGGTTAAAAGGTTAGCTACATATTAAATTATTTCTACTTGAAACGTAAGTTTTGAGTGAATATTAAAGTGTAAATAAAATTAATAATTGAATAATAATTAATTAATTAATTAATTAAATTGTAAATATAATTAATATGGCTTAAAAATTGGTCAAGTCATTTGTCATAATATCTAGAAAGGTCGATAAGAATAATTACGTGATCGATTTTTCAATCCAAAAGTTTTTTCTACAATTATTTGTAATTAAAATGTTTATTGGAAAAGTGTTTATATTTTTTGTTTTGGGGCTGACTATGAAAGATGAAAAGTAATTTAATTTACATATTTTCTACATGATTTATAATTGTTATGTATTTATAGATAAGTCTTTTAATTTTAAACTAATTAAGGTAATATTTATAAATATCAGCCTTGATTTTTATAAACTTAAGGATTTTTAAAAAAGTTATTTTTTGTAATAACGATATACTATAGAATGAGTAGATAACAAAATTTTATGTATGAAAGGGACTATGAATATTATTCGACAACTTCATTATATTGACTTCTTAAACTATTCTCATGTAATTCTTAAATATAAAAGAAATTGTAAAGGTTCGTTAATGGAGAGGGATTATGGACAATTTCTTAGTAATATTAGTTAATATCTCAATTTTTGCATTAGACACATTCATTTCAGTGTAGATGTTAATTTCTAGCTATGTGTAATGATTTCTGCGTCACAATAATAACAAGATGGTTGATGTAGAAGTTGGGGAATGTGAAGAACAAAAAATGAATAGAAGTGAAGAAAAAACAAAAATTCCAAAGAGAAACACAGAGGAAATGACAACTGAGAAGTATCAACAACAAAGGGAAACACATAGAGCACATTAAGAAAGACATTCAGAACAAATAACAACAGAACAACATCAAGCAGAGATGAGAGAACAAATTGAATGATAAATAGCATATCACAGAGAATATCAAAGAGAATATCGACAAAGAAAAGCGCAAGAAATGATAATGGGACAACAACAACAAGAGATGGAAGAAAAACTTGAACGTCAAAGAGCACTTCAAAGAGAAAATCAAAGAGTATATTGATAAAGAAAGGAAAAACAAAAGACAATGGAAGAACAACAACAAGAGATGAAAAACAAATTGAATGACAAAGAGCACGCCAAAAAAATAATCAAAGAGCATATCGAGAAATAAAGGCACAACAAATGGCAATAGAAAAACAACAAGGTGAGATGAAAGAACAAATTCAATGGCAAAGAGCACATCAAAGACACATTAAAAGAACATATCGAGAAAGAAAGGAACAACAAATGACAATAGAACAATAACAACAAGAGGCACAAGAACAAATTGAACAACAAAGAGCACATCAAATAGAGCTTAAAATAAGACAATGAGAAAAAAAAAAATCACAACAAATGATAATAGAACAACAACAAAAAGAGATGAAAACACAATTCGAATGACAAAGAGCACATCAAAGTTAAATTTAAAGAACTTATCAAGAAAGAAAGACACAACAAATAACATCATAAAAACAACAAGAGAAAATTCCTACAAAAAAAGGTGTTCAACCAATATCTATGACCAAGTTACACCAAAAATTCTCATTGATATGGATATTGCACATTGAAAATTTTGTCATGGAATTGATTAATTATCTCTAATTCAAATGTGTCATGTGTGTGAGGAGTCATATGTTGGAATTCATATATTTCAAACAAACACAAGTCCAATATGCATGAGATGTAAAAGAGAAGGAACTCAACACAAATTTTCATCCGCTAACCATATGAATCCAAGACAACAACCTAAAGTTCTTTAAGATCTCACACAAGTTGAGGAAATGTTGATAGCACATGCAAGTCCAATATTTCAGGTTATGCATTCAATAGGTGGAAAATACAAATATAGAGGTCACACCATTAGTTTTCCACAAGAGGTTAGCAATCTTTCCATGAGGTTACCGTGACATATTCAGGGCTTGGATTTGATGATTGTTGTGTGAAAAAAAGGTGGAAAAGGATCCAGTTATGATTTTACTATCACAAAAGATAAAGTATTGTGTGCATGGAATGATAAGATTAAGAATATGATCCATGCTATCATAGAGTTCAAGTTGATAAAATTGCACATAAATAATTACCTGAAATTGCAATCGATGTATCACATTTGATTAAATTTGTTACATTACAAGATATAGACAATGACATTGAATTAAAAAATTTGGAAGGGGTTCCAAAGATTGATGATGCATTAAATGGCTTACAAACAACTTCTTTTGCAACAAAGCCTCCAAATGGACAACAAGAGATTGATATTATTCAATATTGGGAAAATAACCCTAATGTGGAGGAACATAAAACAAATTTAGAGGAGGTTCTTACTTGGCCTAGCATTGGCTTATCTCCAATCAATGAGTATAACATTATGGGATTATTCAACATGGAAGTTCCAATATTGTTCCCGAATGGAGAAGTATATTGGTTGCAAGCACGAAAGATAAATGTCCATCTACAGGAGTATGCAAAACATCTCCTTCGATGTCATAATAATAGGTTTGGAAGGCACCCACATCATTAGATACTTTTTACTAAAAATCATCATGAGACTTGTGCTCAGTCTTTTTCTACAATTTTTGTAAAGAAGAATATGAAAAATATACCAAAAATAGTGGAGGAGTTAAGATAACATTTGCAAAATCTTCAAGAATCACGACTTGGAGAAAAATTAATGGGATTTGGAATTGTACTGAGGCACACATGCATATTGGAATAAGAGTTGTGTTGATTTATTTGACTTGATTAAACCGATTGATAGTTTTACAATATTATTTACGTTAAGGGCGACATATATGAAATGGCCAGATTTAAATAAATGAATGCAAGGCACATATCCTATGATTCGGTAGAAGCAAGAAAATGGGGACAACAAAATGTAATTGATAATCGTCATATTGTAGCAGAGTGTATGCACTTAAGACATATAATGTTTTGAGATGAAAAATTCAAACGTTTTTATCAAGATACAGTTTATTGGTGTCGTTATGACTAGCGATATCATGGATCTCTTCATGTGCGTGGATTTCTATGGTGAAAAAATGCTCCTAACATGGACATGTTGAACTGGGGTAATCCTACATAACTTAGAGTTCCAAAAGAACAGTTTTATGGATGTGTACATAAAATGAATCCATGTGATATACATCAAAGAGCAATTCAACTTATGCTCAATGTTGATGATCATTTGTGTTTAAAGGACACACAACAAATATTTCAATATGATCATATGATTGATCATGAAGAAGTTCTTAATTGTGTTGAGCATCATGTCACCTGCAATGAGAGATATTGACTTCAAAAGAAGGCGGGAAGATTGGTACATTGATATAAGGCACCATGGGATCTATTATATTGATGATAATGGGGAAAATAAGTATGGACCAATAAGAAATTATGATAGATTGAACATACAAAATCGTGAAACATTGATGATATGGCTAATATAGATTGGAAAGATGTTCTTTCGAAGCATGCCATCATTAATTACATAGAACAATATGTAGTGAGATTTGAAAAAGGATCGGAAACATTTCATGATATGTTGATGCATCTCTCTTCTATTCAAAATCCAAATGAACCGACAACACATGCATACAGGAGTTTATTATGTGAAACCATTTTTTATAGAGATATTAGGTGCATAGGAGACAAGTCATTTACTTCTAAAGCTCCCTCTTTCTGAATGTAGTCATTTATTTAAGGTCTTAAATGTTGGCATGAAGGTTTTCAAACAAGTACAGTTTGAGACAAACAATGTTGGTGATGGCAATTCACTTATTGATGCATATACCAAATGACCTATCCACATTGATCACCTTGCATTGATATATGTGGCAAAATCATGGTCATAAGAAAAACGTCAACGTAAGGAAAAATGGTTACCACAAAAAATACAGCTATTGTACGTGTGTTCCCTCAATTTAGCTCAATTCCTAATCAAATACATGTCAAGTTTGTTGAATTTTATTAGTTTGAGTTGGTACTATACAAGTATTTTCATGATTTTTGGAGATATATTGGTCACACATCTGATGAGACAATTCATAATTGGGAAAATTTATGATACCAACCATGGCATGTTGATCACAATCTGGTGCCTCCAATTGATCTGGTTGAATCTAATGGAGAAGAAGTTCGAAATCCACCTATAGATTCTAAGAATAATGAGTAGGATGCCATTTATGCATTACATAAGAATAAATATATAAATTACAATGAGTATGAGATGTTGGGACATAGAGATCATGATTGTGAGCATAATTGGAACACAAAATTTGTTGATGTAAACACTTCCAATAGTGCTACTAATTTCATATATGAAAAGTGAAAGTTGAATACCATTCGCATTAACCAACATGTAAAGTCTTATTCCTTTGAAAGTATTAGGGTTCAACAGAAAAAAAAACATTTAATATTATCCTTGACCATTATAGATCAGGGGTTGATCCACTGTGCATGATAATCCAAGGAACTTTAGGTACAAGAAATTATTATTTGATTAGAGCCACTAAAAATGCACTTGATGTTGAAAAAATGAAACAAGAAAAAAAATCCTAATTTAATATTTTCTTGAATTAAACTATAATTCTAACTCTCACAGCAACTTGTAATAGTTAACCAAGTTAATTTGACTTAGTTGGCTCAGTAAATTTGAGTTGGGAGTCCATCTAGAGTCATGTAGAGTGATCCCTAAATTTTAGGGGGTCAAGTTGAGTTCTTTTGAGTTGTAATTATTTAAATCAGTTTAAATGAGTTAAATTCAGTTAAACTAGTTCTAACTGATGGAGGAATTAGTGGGAGATCCAGTAGTGGAGTGTAACCAACACTTCTCAACCAATAAACTGAATATTAACTCATAATTAACTCATGCATGTCAAATCAGAGAAAGACCCAGTTGAGATTGGAGTTCAGGGACAATGTACTATCAGTTGTAAAATCATCTAAATTAAACATGTGGTGCATGCAATCAGAGGAAAACCTACTGATGGATTACACATTTATGGATGAGGAATTTTCCAATTAAATATGGGTTAATTCCCTAGGAAATTACGCAAGGAAATAGGATCTTGGCAGGCAACATATTTGGGTAAGTATTGGCTAGAGATTATTTGTGAAGTAATGAGAGATATTGTACTTGTGCAAAGATTGTTCGAGTTGAAAAAGCATTGTATTTTCTCCTCAACTTTTCTGATTAATGTAATATATAGATAACAAGGGTTTTTAGCTGTGGCTTTCCCCAAAAAATTATTGTGTTATATGTGATTGAATTCTTCCTTTTCTGCTTCATGATTCCATCGATCAATTTATTTTTGTTTCCACTGCTGAATAGATAGATTCAAGTCAATTATTTTAGCATATTACAATCTACAGTTTGAATCTACAAGAAAATTCTACATGGTATCAGGGCTGAAATCACCATAGAAGAGAAGAATACGAGTATGTGGTTGTAGTATCATTCGAATTTGTAGTTCATACTTCAAAGACAGTAACATGTCTTTCTAGGGATTGATACTTGAGGGTAGATTGAATTACACATCTTGGAAGGATAGGATGGAGGCAGTGTTGGAAGAAAACATGTTTAAGGAATTCATAGACAATGATATTCCAAGCCTCCAACTTGATACACATGATCTGGCATAATGGAGAAAGTGTGTGGCAAAGGCAAGAAGGATTATCCACGAGGGATTTTGAGATCATATTTTCTTGAATATCCATGGTAAGGAAACTCCATTTACAATGTGGAAGGCCTTGTCAAACCTATTTCAAAAAATCAGTGACCATAGGAAGCTATAACTTAAGGACGAGCTCCGAAAGATCAAGATGAAGAAGGGCGATACAATACCGAAGTACTTGACCAAGTTCACCCAATATCAAGATGAGCTTGGAAGTGTTGGTGTTACTATTGCAAAAGATGATCTAGTGATCCCAACACTTCTAGGACATCCCAAGAGCTGGCATAGCTACCAAGACTCAGTTACTGGGAGGGAGAAGCTACTAGAGTGGGAGCGATTGTGGTCCAACTTGGTAAAAGAAGAGATATGACGAAACACTAGAGATGGATCCTCATCTAAGCATGATGATGAGGAAAATCATGCCTTAGCTGGAAAGAAGAAGAAAGGGAAGGGGAAGTCATCCCATTACAAATCAAATTCTAATTAGGGAGGCAAGAATAAGGGCATGTCAAAGATTAAATGCTTTCACTATCACGATACATTATGCCACAAAGCGCTCACATAAGAATGTCGATAAGAAGCTCTCAGGAGGAGGGACAGGTCAAGCTCTTGCTTCATAATTCGAACTAGATTTGACCCTCATCACTTGCATGGTGACATTAGTGATAGGTAGTGTGTGGTACCTAGATAGTGGAGCCTCATTCCATATGACCAAAAACAAAGAGTTCTTTAGTGACTTGGAGGACTTAGAAGGACCTTCAGATGCACATCTAGATGGGAGATGATGGGAGGTATAGCGTGACCAACATTGGTAATGTTACCTTTAAGAGGGAATCTGGTTCTCCTCTCACATTAAAATATGTCATGTATGTTCCAAGTTTGAAGAAGAACTTGGTTTATGTTTCCATGTTGGAGGACCATGGCTACAATATGATATTTAGTAAGGGAAAGGCTTTCCATCAGCACATAGCATCAAGACATGTGAAGTGGATCAGGGTTCGGGTGAAGAACCTCTACAAATTGGATGTAGAAGATTGTGCTACTTTGAGCACAAAAGCAGAGAAGGTATAGAGCTGAGACATCGATGAGTTGTGGCATATAATATTAGGTCACTTGCACCATGGAGCTTTGAAGATAATGCAACAAATTTCTATAGGACTTCCCAAGGGTACACTAGAGCATTGAGACACATGCAAAGGGTGTACATTGGGTAAGTACACCAAAGCACCCTTTCATGATAAAGACAATCAAGCACAAGTGATCCTTGATCAATTTCACTCAGATGTGTGTGGGATGTTCTCAACAGCATCCATTGCCAAGCATAGGTATTATATAATATTTTTTAATTATTTTTCTCGTAAGTTTTGGATTTTATTCACGCAAAAGAAAGATTAGACGTTCGCTAAATTTTGTGAATTTAAAGAACATGTCTAGAAAGATACAGGAAGGAAAGTTAAATCTCTCAGAAGCGATAATGGTGGAGAATACGTATCGAATTAATTTAATAACTTTTGTGCATCAAAAAGCATTCGATGAGAATTAATAACACCTCATAACCCATAGCAAAATGGGGTGGCTGAAAGGAAGAACATAAGTATTGTGGGAGTGACACTAGTGATGTTACATGATTAGGGCCTACCATTGCACTTGTGGGTTGAAGCATGCAACATAAATGTTTATTTGTAGAATTGAATCCCTCATCGAATTCTCAAGATGAGTACACCAGAAGAAGATTTTAGAGGTAAGAAACCAGATGTGGCATACTTTAAGATCTTTGGTTCATCGGTCTATTGCCATGTTACGAAGGATGCATGGACAAATCTAGAGCCAACAACTGAGTTGGGCATATTTGTGGGGTATAATGATACACCTCATAACTATCAGGTGTACCTTCCATCCAACAGGATGACAATGGTTCATAGAGTGGTGATGTTCAATGAAGAGAAGGCCATGATATGTTCCTTAAGAGGGAGGTTCATTTACATGCAGAAGAGGATCTTTTAGCTCTAAAGGAGGAAGCTCAAGATGATGTGGAGAAACCACATGCAGAGGAGCAGAGAGTGGAAACACCCACTCATGCACAAACTTCTAGAGATGAATGGAAGCACACTAGAGAGGATGGCAGATTAATGCATGATGTTAGAGATAATGTGGGAGCACCCACATCACAACACAGGTAGAGGAGGTCACCAGATTGGTACACTGGCTACATGGATTTGATGAGCAAGATTATAGAGATTGAGTTATCCTCATTCGAGGAAGCACTGCAGCAACTAGTACAGGTTGATCCTATGGTTGAGGAGTATGACTCCATTATCAGAAACAGTGTTTGGGAAGTGGTCCCAAGGCTAGTAGATAAGTGAGTGGTGAGTTCCTGATGGATTTACAAGGTAAAACAAGTAGCAGATCAGAGTGTGGAGAAACATAAGGCCAAATTTGTGGCCAAAGGGTTCTCTTAGGTGGAGGTAATTGATTATGATGACATTTTTTCTCTTGTAGCAAGGTACTCAACAATCAGATCTATTTTAGCATTTTCAGCGCAGGTGGAATGGAAGATACATTAGATGTATGTAAAGACAACATTCCTCAATGACATGATTGAGGAAGAGGTGTATATTGAGTATCCAAAAGGATTTGAGGCCTTTAACAAAGAGTCTCATGTGTGTAGAGTCAAGTGATCATTGTATGGACTGAAACAAGCACCCCGTGCTTGGTACACCAGGATTGGCAGCTATTTCATTAGGTTGAACTTCACCAAAAATGAAGCAGATGTAAACCTCTACCATATTGTGGTTGAAGGTAAATTGTTGATTATAGTATTATATGTCGATGATTTAATTTTAACAGGTGATGAGAATATGATAAAATATTGCAAAGAGGATCTTGTAAGAGAGTTTGAGATGAAGGACCTGAGGCTCTTGCATTACTTTCTTGGTATGGAAGTATGACAAGGAGATGAGGAATTGTTTGTCTCTTAGGGAAAGTATGCCAAAGAGATACTAAAGAAGTTCCACATGGACAGAAGAAAACCAAAGGAGACTCCTCTAGTAGGTAACTAGAGGAAGGAGGATTCCACTTCAGGTGAAGTAGTGGAGGCTACTATTTATAGACAACTCATGGGTTCACTTATGTATTTGGTGAACACACGACCAGACATGTTTTTTGCAGTTAACCAACTTAGTCAAGCCATGGTTAAGACAACCAAACTTTATTGGAAGACATCTAAACATGTGTTGAGATACTTCGGAGGCATCACTCAGTTTGGCCTTTGGTATAGACAGATAGAGGGAGAGAATATTCAAGGCTTCACAGATACAGATTGGGTAGGGAGTCCATCCGATAGGAAGAGAACATCAAGGGGAATCTTCAGTATTGGGTCAACAACATTTTCTTGGTACAGTAGGAAGCAAAGATCAGTTGCACTCAGTTCAAAAAAAGCAGAGTACATGGCTGCTATTCAAACAAATCGTGAGGCTATCTAGATGAGGAGGATCATTGTTGGGTTATTTGGTCAGTGGATCAGGATCCTAAAGTGATTTAATGTGACAATCAGAGTTGTATCAAACTCTCTGAGAATCCAGTTTTTCATGATCAGTCCAAGCATATCGGTATTTGGTATCACCATCTATGATATTGTGTGCAGAGGAGAATCAGGTTGTTGGAGTACATTCCTACATAGGAGCAGGTTGAAGATATTTTACATAAGGCATTATCAATATGTAAATTCAAGTTTCACAGAGGCAGGATTGGGGTAGCAGATAATCCCTTTCTTGTTGAGAGAGAGTGTTGAAAAAATGCAACAAGAAAAAAATACTAATTTAATATTTCCTTGAATTAAATTACGAATTAAATTGTAATTCTAATTCTCATAGAAACTTGTAATAGTTAACTAAATTAATTTGATTTATTTGGCTTAGTAAATTTGAGTTGGGAGTCTATCTAGAGTCATGTAGAGTTATCCCTAAATTTTAGGGGCCGAGGTTGAGTTTTGAGATGTAATTATTTAAATCATTTTAGCTGAGTCAAATTCAGATAAACTATTTCCAACTGACGGAGGAATTAGTGGGAGATCCAGTAGTGGGGTGTAACCAGCATTGCTCAACTAGTAAATTGAAGATTCACTCATAATTAACTCATGCATGTCGGATCAGAGAAAGACCCAGTTGCATGTCAGATCAGAGAAAGACCCAGTTGAGATTAGAGTTAGGGACATTGTACTATAAATTGTAAAATCATCTAAATTAAACAGGTGGTGCATGCAATCAAAGGAAGGTTTATTGATGGATTGTGTAGTTATGGATGAGGAATTTCCTAATTAAATATGGGTTAATCTCCTAAGAAACTGTGCAAGGAAATAGGAACCTGGCAGGTAGTAAATTTGGCTAAGTATTGCTTGGAATTTGCTTGTGAAGTAGTGAGATAGATTGTACTTGTGTAAATATTGTTCGGTTTGAACAAGCATTATTTTTTCTTCTCAAATTTTCTTATTAATGAAATATACATATAGCAGGGGGTTTTAGCTGAGGATTTCCCCCAAAAATTATTTTGTTCGGTGTGATTTAATTCTTCCTTTTCTGCTTCGTGATTTCATCGATCATTTTTTTTTTTTTTGTTTCTGTTGATGAGTAGAGTAGATTCAAGTCAATTTTTTTAACATATTACAATCTATAGTTTGAATCTACAAGAAAATTCTACACTTGAAACTGAGTCCTTTCTTGGGAAGAGTCCATTACTTCTTTTAGCTCCTATCGAGGTTGCAACTTTCCACAAATTTGCAACAACAATTTATTCTGCACTTCAAGTTTTAATCCAAGACATAACACGTCTACAAGGATCATGTTTAATTAAATTATAAGAAGATATGAGTCATTTGAAATATATTATGATAGATGAAATGAGTTTCATTAGAAGAAATATATTAGAAAACATTACTTCAAGTCTTCGACAGGCTTTCCCATAAAATGATAAAATTCCTTTTGGTGTAAGGTCAATTAAATTGGTTGTTCATTTGGGACAATTTCCACCCATTATGGACAAACCTATATATGCGCCTAAGTATGTTTCAAGATAATTATGGAACTCATTCACAAATATTGTGATTCTTGATACCGTGTTTCAACGAGATGGACAAAGCAATCAAAAAATACAATTTTGCCATTTGTTAATGAATGTAAGGAATGCAATACCAACTGTGGAAAACTAGAAATTAATTATGACTCATAAAAATACATCCTTGGATCTTTCCACAATAGAGTCCTCAAATAATGAAATACATGTGGTTGCGACAAATGATGATGCACACAATCATTTTAAATTGTCCCATTGCAATCAATGTTGCTGCAAAAGGAAAAAGAAACTACGTGGAAATACATGAGGAAGAAATGGAACTTGAGTTACTAATTGCAGTTAAATCTCAAGTGATTCTTACATCAAACATATGAACTAATGTATGACTCGTAAATGGTGCTCTTGGAATTGTAGGAAAAACTATATATAACCCCAAAGTTTCACCCCCAGAACAACCCACATGTTTTAGTAAGATTTGATAATTATATGGGAGTACCATGGGACAAATCATTGCCTCAATTCTAATTACACTTATTGAAAGAGGTAAAAGAGAAAAAACTTCCTTTGGAACTAGTTTGGGGCTTAACAATCCATAAGTCATAAGGGCTAACTTTGCAGAAAGCTACAACTAATATTGGGAATAGGATATGATGTTTACTGCAATATCTCGATTTAAAGATACAAATGGTCTACGATGTCAACCTCCCTTTTCATATAAATGATATGAAAATATAGAAAAAATAGAAGGTGTGACTATGAGAAAAGAAAAAGAAGAGAGATTAAAATTGATCACAATGTAAACTATTTATTCACATTTATCCATTTTCAAAATTGTGTGTGTGTGTGTGTGGGCCTAAAGTATGGCTTAAAACTACTTATGCTTGGCTACCTAGAGGCATCTGGCAGGAGTGGAAGCCTGCCCCCTTACGGACCACTAGCGAGTAATTCCAAGTGGCATGGTTTTCCTTAAATAATAGTGATGAGTCAACTTACATTTGTGGATAGTAGCTACTAATGGTTGTCCCAACTATTGTTTTGACAACTAAGTTATGATAGGTTTTCCCACTTACACACACACACACACACACATATGAAACCAATGTAGATCCATTTTAACTATGGATCTATCAAGCGTCGAGAGGGATCAAATCTATCAAGGTGCAAACCTTTCCTCAAATTTTTCATTCGAAAAAGAGGTTTGCACATTAACAAATTTGATCCCTCTCGACGCTTGATAGATCCAGAGTTAAGATGGATCTACATTGGTATATATTTAATTGTGTTAACAAGTATTTTACAATTTTGTATGAGGAAATGTTATAATGTTTATAAAATGAAGTATTAAATCAATAATAATATAATATAATGTCCATTTAATTTTAAAAAAAAAATGAAAACAATAAAACAATTCAATCCATTCAATTTAATTTTGTATTTCTTTTATTTTAATTATAAATCATGAATATTTCTTTGAATGAAAAAAATATCATAATATACAATATCAACATCAAAAATAAATTTTAAATAATATTTATATGAAATTTTCCATAAGTAACATTATATTTCACATTTCTAGAATATTGTGTGATACCATTAAGTTGTCTGATGTTTGAAGTGAACACTTCAACCATCATCAAAAACAAAAATCTGAATTTTTGATATGAAGAGTGCCAACAATAAATAAATATATAAATAGGTAAATGTATATTGAACATTGGGATTCATAAATATTTAGAAAAAAAATAGTGAAAATTATGAATAAAAGTTGAACATTACAATTAATTAATAAAAAAGCACAAATTAATAAAATGAAATGAAATGAAATATATTAGACAAATTAGTGAAAGCTCAATAATACAAATTTAATAATTAGTAATTAATCAATAAGGAATTTAGGAAAATAAAATCGAATAAATTAATTAGATTAGAAAATTTAATTTTAATACTAGAGAGAAGTTAATATATTATTAGAGAAGGAGAAAGGGGGGATATTTAAAAATTCAATTAAAATTAAGAATGTAGTATAAAGAATAATAGAACTAGGATACAACTGAAGATTAAATCAATAAGAAAGATGTGATCGATACCCATTTAAATTTTTTTCAATATAATTTAATTGAATTAAATAGAATATATTAATTAATTGCAAGAGGGAACAGGTCAATTAGAATATATAAATTAATTTATTAAGGGAGGGATAAAATAAAGTAGGATAAGGTTGAATACTAAAAGGAATGGTGGAAAAATATTAAAATAAAATGATAAAATATTAAAGCAATAATAGAGAAGATAATGGAAGAACAAAAGGATAAAAATGGGAAAATGGTAAAAATGAATAAGGAGGGGTACATTGAATTTTAACTATAATAAAAGTAATGTTTTTTTTAATGAATACTTCTATTAAGTCTGCACCAAAACACAACAAAATACTCACGAGATGATTACAATTCTTTTCCATACAACTATTTCTTCAAAGAAATACTTGGAAGTGGGACAAAATTTATGTCTTCAAACCATTACTATAGATGAATTACATACTGCATACAATTGTCAAACATATAGCTTGCAAAACTAGCCTAACAAAAGGATATGTTTACAACATGATTTCATGGACTAAAGGGAGAGAAATCAACATTTGAGGGCCTATTAAGATCAATGAACATGTTGCCATGAGGCTAATTAGAAACATTACTTACAAAAATTTATTTTTCCTCTACTGTCATCTGCATGTGCATGTCATTAGTTTTCCTACATAAGGCATCCATTTCATCATATTATCACTGCTCTTTGGCCTTTAGAGGCTGAAGGTCTTCTATGAGGAAGACAACTATGTATTTTCCAATTTAATGCATAATTTCAAGGTGTAAGTCTTCTAGATTCGGTGAATCCTTGCTTCCAATGTTGTTGCCACCTATAGTACATGGTGATTCTTTTCTAAGCGTCATTGTACAATTACCAGAAGGGGGGAACTAATTAGTAGTGAGTACTAAGTGACGAGTAGACCAGGGGTCAACAAATGGGTGACAAGGAGAGGTTGAAGGTCTAGCGATAAAGATTGTTTCCTGGTGGCTTGATATGGGCAACTAGGAGGAC
>APFE030205052.1:20856-98359 GCA_000404065.3 Pinus taeda
TTTGGGACATGACCCAAAGGACCCAAAGGGTGTTAGAGCCCTTATGAAGAAAAAAGAGGATGATATAGCTGCACTGAGAAGACAGGCAAAATTTCCTCCTACCATCCATCCTGAAACAACAGAGCTAGCACAAGAGAAGCAAGTGGATAATTCCATGGAGCTGCTGCTGGTCATGAACCAAAGGATACTACAAATGGAGGCAGAGTTAGAGAAAGATCTGCAGGACAAGAAAGGGGAATCAACCTCCCAGCCCCCTCAAACTTCAACAAATCTTGAACCTGCCCCTCCAACACAAGCAGCAGCAGCCCCTCCTACTGTTCCAGCAACTACTACAGCTACATCAGCAACAGGAGCAAGAGTAGAAGCAACAGCAGCAGTAGAATCCAGCATGGGCATGGAGGAGTTAATGAAGGCTGTTAAAGAGCTGGAAACTCAAGTCACTAAAATAAATATTGCCAAGGAAAAACTGGCCAAGCTGGAGGCCAGTTATGACAAATCAAAGATGACAGTGGCAGAAACGCAAAGAGAAATAAAGGCCTTGGAGGCCAAAGTGAAAACTCTGGAAAAGGAGTTGATGCTAGGTAAAACCCTAGCAGAAATAAAGAAGATCATTTGGGCCAAAATTGGCCAATCTATACAGGACCAATGGAGGTCCATTCAGGCGATTTTTGAACGAGTGGAGCTGATAGAAATAGCTCATGTGGAGATTTAGAGAGCTAGGACAGCCCTGGGAATCATGCCCGAGCAGGCCACTAAAACGATTCATTTCCTAAATAACAGCACTAGAGAGGAACTGGCTGCTCTACAAATAAGCAGTAGAACAGATACAATCCTCACAGCCAAAAAGGTATTGACCTTAAGGAATTTTTCTTAGACATTGGAGAGGAAGTGTCAGGAGATGAAGGCAGAAATAGATGAATTTAGAGCTAAAATGGCTATTTTACAGGACAAAGGACTGCCAAGCCTAGTCACTGGCACAGGACAGCTACTATCATATAATCAATATATGACAAGGATCAACAATTATGTTGAAAATCAGATCACTGCATCCAGCAGCTCCACAGAAGAAGCAGGGCCTCCCTCTGGGCAATCCCTCTATGACAAGCTAGAAAATCTGTTCTTTATTGAACATGAAATAAATCATCTGTTCGAAGTCCCTCCTAACTTTTATAGACATACAGAGGCAGATGAAACAGTGGTAAAAATGAGGAGGCATCAACTACCCCCAGCTGATTGGTGGCAAGCAATGCTAGAGATTTTGCCCAGATAATTCCACTTTGCTTTTTGACTTTTTTGAGAAAGATCAAAGGTTACAGGTCAGCAGACAGGTCAGCAGGCAGATCAGCATACAAGTACAACAAGCAGCATACAGATGACTCAGCAATGCACCCAAACAGCAGGCTAAATTAACGCAGAATTAAAGGCACTGCTACGGCCTACTTTCCAGAGCCATAAACTCAAATCTGTTTGACAGAAGAATGTCGGCTACCTCAGCATTAAAAGCTATATTTATGTTGTAATTTACTTTTTGTAAGAGAGTTGGTGGTGCAATTTATTGCACAATAACTCTCTACTGAGATATTTTATACCCTATTTTGTATATATATCCCCTCAGATAAACGCATTGAGGGTCGGTTGTAATGTAATTCTTTCTGAAGAGCTCTGTTGTATTCTGGAGAATTTTTGATAATACAAATTGCAGATGGAGATTTCTGGTTCCAACGTTGTCTGAAGATGGATATGTAAAGCTCTATTTTGTTGCAGAATTCCTATGTCATTTGCTGAAACAATAAGTTTCTCTTAAACTATGTATGTGTTTCCTGTTTATTCCATAACTCTTATGTTTTCATAATCTTAGTAAGTAGAGAAAAAGAATAGCCTAGGATTTGTTTCAAGCACCCTATGCTATATCTCTATTTCTAAAATATGTTTTCCGTTGGATTAGCCATAGATATGAATTCTTAATTGCTCATGTCTGAACTTATCCGAACATGGTGAATACTGTTTAAGAATTCTTAACTGCTCTTAAGCAATACCTTCATGTTTCTTCATTTAGCATAGTGAAAGATTCTTAATTGCCTTTCACTCACTAATTCCATAATTTCATCAACAAACCTGATAAATTGTTTCACATATGCCTAACTTGCTCTGCAGCAACACTCTATTTTCATAAATCCACTTTCAAAAGCACAAATACCTCAACTCCATTGCCCAATGGAACAAACTGTCCTGTAATCTGTATCTCAGTTCTATATGAATTCATCAACCCACCAAATTCAAACAAATAGTGCATCATAACTAGCCTAAAACATTCATCAAACAAAGCTAGACTATAAAGAGAGAGCCCTCTCTGGTTGCAGGTAGGCTAGGACCTGTAACTAAAAGATTGGTCAGTGGTTACCTCGGCCGTATTCCCTTTAGGAAGCAGGGAACAACCTGAGTGTTAACAGGTAGGTTACCACCCGATGTCCGACGGTTTTCCGTTGTACACCGGGACAGGTGGCGGCCTTCCATTGCATCGGGCCGCCCCTGATAGAAACCACCTCTGTACCAAAGGTTGTCCGACGCACAAGGAAAATCGCCCTCCCCTCACATAATAGGAGCGCCACCTCATCCTGCCAGGTCGCCTCCACATCACCTCACCCTGCCACGTAGCCCGGTCCACGTCACCCTGCCGTACTGCCACGTCACTTTGATGACGTCAGCATGCTGACGTCACATCCATACCAAAGGACCCCACTGCTGATGTCATCCTCCGTACTACTGACATCATGCTGACGTCAACAACCAGAAAACCGAAAATTCGCGCAAGAGGAAAAATCGTGCTTCAAAGCTCTGGAATGAGAAACAGAGGCAGTTTTCGATGCGCGATTAGTGTGAAGCGCTAATCGCACATCGCTATGGGAAATAGGCCATATTGGGGAATCTTTAGGGAATCTTTTGATTCCTTGGCCCGTTTTGCACCGAAAAGGCCCGAAATTGCCCGATTTTTCCAAATTAAACCGATTTGAAGATAGGAAGAGATCAGAGACAGAGAGTAAAGAGTATCAAATCAAATCAACAGGGAAAAATCATGTCAAAGAGTATCAGCAAGCAGCGGAGACCATCAATGTAGCGGCAAAGAGTATCAGCGAAGATCTTAACAGCGGCCCAAAGCAGGAGAAAATTAAATACCTTCCAGCAAAGTCAAAAAAGAGGGCGTGGCCACTCAAAACTCTTAAATCATGGTTATTGCACATTTAACTCGCACCAGAACAGAACTGTAGATCCCAAAGCACAGTTATTCCAACAGTACTACATCAAGGCTCCAAGGGCCACATTGCACTCCTTTTTGATCCAGCTACCTCTGACACAATTTCAATAGATATTTACTTGCACTTAATTTTGGCACAAATTTAGGTTTAGAAAGCTCTTTTGCAGACCTGTTTTAGGACAATTGTAATAAGTAAGTTCGAGATATTTGCACTATAAAGACAGCCCTGAACACAGTATTGCGGGTTGATTGGTTGGTTGGTTGATTAGTCAACAAGCTATCTCTAGCTGATTTTGCTCCAGGAGAGACTCGCACTGTAATATCTGATAAGTTTCTATAATCAAAGACTGCTAATGAGCCTTGGAGAATAGATTGTTCACTGTGTTTACTGGTTGAAGAGTGATTATGGAATTCTCGTGTTGTACATAACTCAATAAGTGTTTCTTACCTCTGTTTTCATTCATGAATTACGCTCTTAAACAGCTGAAAGAAAGATTAGCTTAGAATTTGTTTAAATACACTCTATGCTCAATTTATGTTGTTTCTCTATGTTTTCCTCTGTTTAAGCATAAATATGAATTCCACATGGCTCATGTTTTCCTTAAACGAAGACAGTTATCTAGGGATTCTTCATTGCCCCTAGATAGAGATCATCTTTCCCTCTGTTAAGTTAAATGAGAGATTCTTAATTGCCTCTCATTCCTTACATATCATTCATCCTTTTAGTATGAAGATTGTGTTATGGGTAGCTATCCTGCTTCATTATTTCCCTTATGACTAGAAAGACACTAATAATCCTAACCCATGACTCCATGCCCAATGGTTTGAAACTTATCACTTCATAAATTGCCTCTCTGCCCGAAAGCATTTTCCTTCCATCCAAACACAAAACAAAAACCCCTGAGCCAAAAGCTAGCCTAAAATCATCAACTAAGTTGAATCATTAAGAGAGAGCCCTCTCTGATTGCAGGTGGGCTAGAACCTGCAATCCAAAGATTGGTTTGTGGTTACCTTGGTCGTATCCCTACAGGAGCCTAGGGACAACCTGAGTGATAACATAATGGCGACTCCACTGGGGACCTCCTCAGATAAATTCACTAAACCTGTTTGTAGCATCACAGAGGAAGAAACCGACCTGTGAAGGCTTCGGTCGACCTGTGTCTTTAAGAAAAAAGTTCCCAAAAAATAGAGTAGAAGCTGGCTCCTAAGAAGCAAACGCGTGATACACGATCAAATCCTGATCCAAATTGCCCAGCTGTTTTTGAAAATCCGAATTTAATTCTTAAGATCATTAGAAAACAAAAGCAAAAAGAAGACCCAACTGCTGCGAGTCCTGAAATAGTTCAGCCAAGCAGTGTTCCAACCCCTATCAAAGTTTTATTCCAGTCAACCCCAAGTTCCCCTGGTTCATCACCTCCTTCTCCAAGCAGCTCCTCTACACCTCCATCCCATACTCCTACTACCACCACTACTCCTTCTACCCCGGTTGTTCCTGTTATCCCCACTGCCCTAGCTGTTCCGCTTATCCCCATCATCATGGCTAGATATGCGCCCTTACAACTGCCTGCTAATCCCAGGGCTACGCCTCCGGACTACCAGTCAAAAATCACCTATTTTGATGGTGCAACCTCCTGCACCGCTCTACAGCATACAAAGAAAATGCAGGATTATTTCGAGAGTTATGAAATTGATGATGAGAGTGTAAGAATGAAGATTTTTGTCCAAAGTTTGACCGATGATGTCAGAACCTAGTTTAGGGCACTTGCACCCAA
Source organism: Pinus taeda (assembly GCA_000404065.3). Taxonomy (NCBI): domain Eukaryota; kingdom Viridiplantae; phylum Streptophyta; class Pinopsida; order Pinales; family Pinaceae; genus Pinus; species Pinus taeda. The sequence continues at coordinate 25,882 of APFE030205052.1, forward strand.
TTCTATATTAAACCTTGAAGCCTTATACCAGGCATTTATTAACAGATGGGAGAAAAAGAAAGATCCCTTACACATACTATCTGAGTATGATACTATCAAAAGAGGACCTCAAGAAACAGTTTTGGATTACTGTGCAAGATTTAACAATGTTTACAATGCAATACCACAAAATTTAAGACCTCCACCTGATCTCGCTTTGTACAAATTCCCGGATAGCTTTGATGCTGAGATGGCATATCAGTTAAGGGAAAGAGCCCCTCAAAGCCTTGCAGAAATGCAAGATGTTGCTGTTAGTGTGGAAGCAAATATAATTGCTAAAAGAAATAGAGCTAGAATTGAGAGAAGAACCACTTTCAAAGAAGAACCCTCAGCCTTCAATCAGAAGCTAGATGCTATCATCAGTGGCATCCACAGGCTGGGAGACAGAGTAGACAATGTTGAGAGAAAAACCTCATGGGAGGGTCAACAGCCCAATGCCATCAGGAACCAGAACTTCAGAAAAACTCAAAACACAAACGTTGGAAGGGCCAGTCCCGACCATGATATTAGACCTCTTTTTCAAGAAAACTATGCGGAGGCATCTACATCCACTGAGCCCACAGATGGGACTCATATGAACCTGATAGATTCAGAAAATGAACAGAAAATCTTCCTTACGGAAGAAGACCGACCATATCCTGATGCAAAACAATTTCACACCAAGTCAGGAGAGTCCTTCGCCTTTAAACAAGGCTATGATACTGCTATGTACGAGGTACACAAGCAATAAAAATTAAAAACAAGGACCATTGATGTTCCCCCATCTAGCATAACAAAAGATAGCAAACAGCTCAACAAAAGTAAAGGAAATATCACCAACAATCAACCAGCTGACAGCTCTGTTCCAAACCCTCATCAGGTAACTGTGGAGGATGTAACAGACACACACTCTCCTGTTGGTCGGCCTCTACCTCCCTCCTCCCCAAAAGAAGATCTGAATAGCACTTCCAAAAATCTTCCCAAAACAGAAATACCACAAACTGTCGTACATCATGACATAGATATTCCAAAAGAAAACATAGAGAGTATGCCTGAGAAAGAGAAATTCGCCACTATCAACGCCAAGAACTCATTGGAAAAACCATTCAGTTTAGAAGCAGAGATTGGAAAACTCAAGATTTCCATTCCCCTCTCAGAACTGGCCAAACATGATGTATATAGACAACAAGTTCAAAGGTCACTTCAATTACCAGAAGTAAGAGATGATGTAAACGTTTTAGATGATACCCTTGAACTACTGTTTGGTCCAGAAGTTAACGGAAAAACAACATATGGACCTGTTCCACCTTTTTATGTCAGTCTGCACATACATGACAAAATACTGCATAATGCTATGTTTGACTCAGGTGCCTCACATAACCTTATGCCCAAGGCCGTAATGGAAAGGTTGAACCTTGATGTCACAAGGCCGTACAAAGATCTGTATTGCTTTGACTCAAGTCAAGTCAAATGTTTAGGCTTGATCAAAGACCTTTGTGTCTCTCTGGTCCCATTCCCTAACAAGACAATCTTAATGGACATGGTAGTTGCCGACATTCCCACAAAATATGGCATGCTCCTATCCAGATCATGGGGAGAAAAATTGCAAGGATCCCTTCAACTTGACCTCTCTTATGCCATTATATCTGTCTTTGGGCAACTAAAGAGACTATATAGAGAAACATTAATGAAGTATGTGGTAAGCAGTGAGGAAAAGCCCCAAAATTTTCCAATATACTCAATCCATTCCGATATGGATTATTTTATTTTATTTAATGATAACACCAGCCCTCCAACTTATGATAAGCCATCATCTTTGGAGCAAGGAACGTGCATCGATGAGGAATCAGTTGCCTACACCCATGAAATTGTCTCAACAGCCAAGGCAACCAACAAACAGCAAGAAGAACACTCCAAAACAGAAATTGTAAGTCTGTCTGGTCCTCAAACAACTGAAACTCTCAATACAAACCTCAAAGAGGAAGTCACATGGTATTTGGAGTTTGATGGTTTAGTTAACAAGTTAGGAGCAGGGGCTGGAGTATGGATTTACAATACTCATGATAATCATGTACAAGGCCATGCCTATAAACTCAATTTCAGATGTACAAACAATATGGCAGAGTATGAACCCCTTCTCTTAGGCCTTAAGTTGCTCAAAAGCCTGGGAGCTACTAAAGTCTCCATCCTAGGTGACTCTGACTTGATTATACAACAGATAAAGGGTAACTTTGTCGCTAATGATAGTAGAATGAGAGCTTACAGAGCTGTTGCAACTGGATTACTCAATGCCTTCAGTGAATTCAAGCTTGCCAAAATTGCACGAGATCACAATATTCATGCCCATAGTCTGGCAACCTTTGCTAGCACATGCAAGCTTCCCTTTGAACCAAATCACCACTTCACCGCTGAAATAAAACATAGACCTTCGGTCCCTAGCAATGTCAAGGATTGGCAGGTATTTCAAAATGATGCCCAGATTAACAGTTTCTTAACTCTGGAGGACGAATTTTCCAACACAAACATTGACATGGATGCCATGGCCAACTCAAAACAGTTAGCAGAAGAAAACCACCTGACTGTAACAGCTGCAATAGCTAAACAAATCCTTAACCCAACTATTTGTAACAATACAAACATAGAACAGTTGAAACAAATCTGTTTAGAGGAAACGACCAAAGCGCAGGATGAGTTTATTGATCTGAAGAGTAATGTTCTACCTGTCGGCCTTACCCCATTGGAAGACATGTTTGATGACAATGATGTGCCCAAAAATCCAAAGATGGAACCTTTGAATGCTGCCATACAAGAACACAACATAGGAACAACAGAGCATCCCAGAATGATTAAGCTGTCCAAAAATCTGCCCCCTGACCAAAAACCGAAATATGTGGATTTGTTTAAAGAATTCCAAGATGTGTTTGCCTGGAGTTATGAGGAATTGAAGTCCTATGACACCTCAGTGATCCAGCATACCATTCCCCTAAAACCAAATCAAAAACCGTTCAAACAGAAACTCAGGAGAATCAACCCCATGCTTCTTCCCTTGATTGAAAAAGAAATAAAGAGAATGTTTGAAGCAGGTATCATTGCACCCATCAGATTCTCTGAATGGGTGTCTAACTTAGTTCCCACCAGGAAAAAATCAGGAGAGATAAGACTGTGTGTAGACTTGAGAAATTTAAACCAGGTCTCTCTAAAAGTCCACTACCCGTTGCCCAAAATGGACCATATCTTGCAAAGAGTAGTGGGTTCCTCTAGAATTTCTTTACTATATGGATTTTCAGGATTTAATCAAATACTTGTTCACCCAAATGACCAGGACAAGACAACCTTTACCACACCGTGGGGAACATTTAAGTACGTTAAGATGTCTTTTGGGCTGAAAAATGCTGGTGCTACCTTTCAAAGGGCAATGAATATTGCATTTTCTAAGGAGATACATGATTTCCTCATAGTTTACCTTGATGACCTGACCCCATTCTCCAAATCTGACCAAGAGCACCTTAAGCACTTAAGGCAAATTTTCATGACATGCAGGAAATATGGCATTTCCTTGAATCCTAAGAAGTCCTTGTTTTCCCTTGAGGAAGGCAAGCTTCTAGGGCATATCATATCAAAATATGGGATTAGAATTGACCCGGAAAGAATTCAAGTTATCCTTCAAATCCCTTATCCAAGAAACATAAAAGAACTGCAATCATTCCTTGGAAAGATCAATTTCCTAAGGAGATTTATCCCAAACCTAGTCGAGCTAATAAGGCTACTGAGCAACATGTTGAAGAAGGATGCCAAGGTAAAATGGTCTCTTGAAGCCAAGCAGGCTTTCGAGAGTATAAAAACTTCCCTAACTGAAACGCCTGTCCTCACCAGTCCTCAATTCGACAGAGATTTTGTCATTTTTTCCTTCGCATCTGAACACACTATAGTTGTTGTCCTTCTGCAAAAAGATGATCAGGGCAACGAAAAGCCAATTGCTTTCTTCAGCCGAGCTTTGAGAGATGCACCTTTGAAATATCAGATTATGGAAAAGAAAGCCTATGCCCTGGTCAAAGCCATCAAAGATTTCAAAATTTACATCCTTTACTCCCACGTGATTGCCTATGTCCCTAACGCTATTGTAAAGGATATATTAACTCAAGAGGGACTAGAAGGCAAAAGAGGCAAGTGGATTGCCAGCATCCTTGAATACGACATTGAAATAAAGCCCACCAAGCTCATAAAAGGACAAGGGTTAGCCAAACTAATGTCCGAAACAAACTTCCAAGCATTAGACATTAATCAACTGGACAATGAACCGGAGCTGGCGACTCCACAGATCAGTGAAACCTTCATGCAATCCCCATGCTATGCTGATATTTGTTTTGTATTGTTAAACCTGTGCACTCCCCCAGGATTGTCTAGAACCAAGAAAAGATTTTTAAGGATGAAATCATCAAAATTTTGTGTCATAGATGGTGCTTTGTTTTGGAAAAATCATGAAGGTATTTTTCTTAATTATTTGACTATAAATGAAACTAACAGCATCATGAAAGAATTCCATGCAGGGGACTGTGGAGGAAAATTATATTGGAAGTCCATGGCTGACAAGATCTTACGGGCTGGTTATTACTGGCCCTCTCTATTTGCAGATGTAAAGAATTTCGTTGTCTCATGCCACAAATGCCAAATCTTTGAAGGGAAAAGAAAACTACTACCCTTGCCTCTTAAGCCCATTTCAACTGAGAAACCTTTTCAACAATGGGGTCTCAACTTCATTGGAGAAATTCATCACTCTTCCTCAGGCCAACACAAGTGGATTTTAACAGCCACCGATTATTTCACTAAGTGGATTGAAGCCATCCCATGTAGGCAAGCCAATGACTCCACCATTATCCAATTCCTTGAGAGCAATATCCTTTCTAGATTCGGCTGCCCTGAGAAAGTTATCACTGACAACGCCGCTGCTTTCAAATCCAAAAAAATGATCAAATTTTTCCATAAATACCACATCACCTTAGGCCACTCCACAGCTTACTACCCTCAAGGTAATGGCTTGGCCGAGTCTTCCAACAAAAGCCTCATCAATATCATAAAGAAACTGTTGGAGGAAAGCAAAAAGAACTGGCATAGGAAGCTCACAAATGCTCTGTGGGCAGACAGACTTTCCACCAAGAAATCCATTGGGATGAGCCCTTATGAACTTGTATATGGAATGGAAGCCAAGTTCCCTTCATCTCTGGGCATTCCTACTATTAAATTGTTGCAAGAAATTCAGGCTGAACAGAATGACATGCAGAGAAGAGTTAATCAAACCATTCATCTTCAGCAAACCAGAGAACAAGTCTTCGACAGAGCTCAAATACTGCAAGAAAAACTCAAAAATATGTTTGATAAGAAGGCCAAAGCTGAGGATTTCTGGGTGGGCAGCAAAGTTCTAAGATGGGATTCACGAAGAGAAGACAAGGGAAAACACGCAAAGTTCGATTTTCTGTGGAAAGGTCCATACATTATCAGCGCTGTGCAAGGCAATAATACCTATTTTCTCAAATCTCCAGATGGCAGCACAGCTGAAGAAGGCCCTGTCAATGGCCGAATGCTAAAGCACTACAATGATTCTTTCGATTGAAAAAGAGAAGGCGGTGTTTTATTCTGTACATAGAATATTTGTATATACCAGTGTTTTGATTTTTTGTAAGAATCCATGATGCTAAAGCACGCAGAAGAAGGCAGGCAGTGCTTTGCAGCTTAACAACAGCACAAGTGAAGGAAAGAGTTGTTCCCAATCAAAAATTTCAAATCAATCCAACGGTCAGCACTAACAAGTTCAAAGCACAACCATAGCAGAAGGAACAAGGCAATCTGACCTGCTGTTCTTGGCTTCTCACAAGGAAAAGCCATCCCCAAGTGGAGCCACTGTTAGCCTCCTACTGCAGCAGGTTACTCATATTTTATGATTGACATCTTTTACAGACCAAATATGTCATACTTTGCATGCTGCAATGCTCCATATTTGCTAAACAGTCACCAAGCAAAGAAGGCTACTCAAAGTTCATCTAGCTGCTTTCCAAATTTTAAGAAGTTATTCGAGTTTTGTACAATTTTCAGCTAAAGCGAGGTCCAAACAGCTTAATCTTGGTCTCCCTAGGTTTCAATTTCCTGTTTTAGAATATAGAGGATGAAAATCTGTCCAAACAGCTTAAACTTGGCAAATCCTTAGATAGGTAGAGAATCAAAGGAGCCCAACTGTTTAATCTGGGCCCTTGGAAGAAAAAAGCGTAGTTTGTAGATAGGAAGGTATAAAAAGAAAAAAATTGAAATGATGGGTCTACAAGTCTAAATGCACCAAAACCAAAACAAGAAAAAATGTTAGGTAAGTAGGCTGGGTAGGTAGTTTTGAGGTTGCTGAATCTTGATTGTTGATCAGTTCCATGTTCTCAGGGTGTCATTGCTACTCAGGACACAATCATCAGGCGGTTTTATGTGAAAAAACTCAAACAGGCATAACTAACTTCCTCTCTCCACCTCCCCCAAATCATTAACTAATTTCCCCAAAAAGAGGTCAAGATCTGCTTGATACCTCTTAGTTTCATCATTTTCATATCATTAGCTTGGGTGAAGATTTGCTTCACTCAAAGGAAAATCCATACTCTCTCTATAAGGTTCTATCTCCCCTTTTCAAGCCTAAGATTTCTAAAACTTAGTGCTTTCTTGTCATCTCCATATTAGCCACTGACATTATTCTTTAACTCCTTATATTTTCCCTGTCCCCATACTAAAACTATGTAGATAATCCCCTTATGTAAATATCCTCTCCCCCTCGTTGAAATATAACCATAAATACTTCACTGGGAATTACTAAGTCACCTGGACTTTAGTAAGAACCCACCCTCTGCAAAAATTTCCACTCCCAAGTGTATGGACCCCTTCCAAACACTAAGAACACCCTTTCCCATGCTAATAAACCCCCCTTGCGCATTCTTCTTTGGAAACTATTAATGTTTATTTAATAAGTTTGCAACGCGCCAACACTAGTTTAACCCATTTTCTAAAGTTAAAACCCACAGCGCCGCGGAAAATTAAGCTTTTAACGCGCGCGCACCTCTGCTAAACCCCGTGCATCTCCCTTTCCTGCCCACCGTCGAATCGCCTCCCCCAGATCCGACGGTCCTTGATCGCATCGCGTGCCCGATTACGGTGGTAGGTTACCACCCGATGTCCGACAGTTTTCCCGTCGTACACTGGGACAGGTGGCGGCCTCCCATTGCATCAGGCCACCCCTGACAGAAACCACCTCCGTACCAAAGGCGGTCCGACGCACAGGGAAAACCGCCCTCCCCTCACATAACAGGAGCACCACCTCATCCTGCCAGGTCGCCTCCATGTCACCTCACCCTACCACGTAGCCCGGTCCACATCACCCCGCCGTACTGCCACGTCACCTTGATGACGTCAGCATGCTGACATCACATCCATACTAAAGGACCCCACTGCTGACGTCATCCACCGTACTGCTGATGTCAGCAGCCAGAAAACCGAAAATTCATGCAAGAGGAAAAATCGTGCTTCGAAGCTCTGAAATGAGAAACGGAGGCAGTTTTCGATGCGCGATTAGCGCGAATCATGCATCGCTACGGGAAATAGGCCATATTAGGGAATCTTTAGGGAATATTAAAAGGCCCGAAATTGCCCAATTTTTCCAAATTAAACCGATTTGAAGATAGGAAGAGACCAGAGACAGAGAGTAAAGAGTATCAGATCAAATCAACAGGGAAAAAGCACGTCAAATAGTATCATCAAGCGGCGGAGACCATCAATGTAGCGGCAAAGAGTGTCAGCGAAGATCTTAACAACGGCCCAAAGCAGGAGAAAATTAAATACCTTCCAGCAAAGTCAAAAAAGAGGGCGAGGCCACTCAAAACTCTCAAATCATGGTTATTGCACATTTAACTTGCACCAGAACAGAACTACAGATCCCAAAGCACAGTTATTCCAGCAGTACTGCATCAAGGCTCCAAGGGCCACATTGCACTCCTTTTTTATCCAGCTACCTCTGACACAATTTCAATAGATATTTACTTGCACTTAATTTTGGCACAAGTTTAGGTTTAGAAAGCTCTTTTGCAGACTTGTTTTAGGTCAATTGTAATAAATAAGTTCGAGATATTTGCACTATAAAGACAGCCCTGAACACTGTATTACGGGTTGGTTGGTTGGTTGGTTGATTAGTCAACAAGCTATCTCTAGCTAATTTTGCTCCGGGAGAGACTCGCACTGTAATATCTGATAAGCTTCTATAATCAAAGACTGCTTATGAGCCTTGGAGAACGGATTGTTCACTGTGTTTATTGGTTGAAGAGTGATTATGGAATTCTCATGCTGTGCATAACTCAATAAGTGTTTCTTACCTCTGTTTTCATTCATGAATTACGCTCTTAAACAACTGAAAGAAAGATTAGCTTAGAATTTGTTTAAATACACTCTATGCTCAATTTCTGTTGTTTCTTTATGTTTTCCTCTGTTTAAGCATAAATATGAATTCCACATGGCTCATGTTTGCCTTAAACCAAGACAGTTATCCAGGGATTCTTCATTGCCCCTAGATAGAGATCATCTTTCCCTCTGTTAAGTTAAATGAGAGATTCTTAATTGCCTCTCATTCCTTACATATCATTCATCCTTTTAGTCTGAAGATTGTGTTATGGGCAGCTATCCTGCTTCATTATTTCCCTTATGACCAGAAAGACACACTGATAATCCTAACCCATGACTCCATGCCCAATGGTTTGAAACTTATCACTTCATAAATTGCCTCTCTGCCTGAAAGCATTTTCCTTCCATCCAAACACAAAACAAAAACCCTTGAGCCAAAAGCTAGCCTAAAAGCATCAACTAAGTTAAATCACTAAGAGAGAGCCCTCTCTGATTGCAGGTGGGCTAGAACCTGCAATCCAAAGATTGGTTTGTGGTTACCTTGGCCGTATCCCTACAGGAGCCTAGGGACAACCTGAGTGATAACACTTACTAGAAAAAATAAAATAAAATATGTAAAGAAATGTGGGAAAATTTGATTTTAATAAGCTGGAGAGTGGCATTAAAGCCCATATAATCTACCTATTGATGAAACTCATCATCACCCCCCTACTGAAATTTTTGCTCAATCTTTGAGCAACTTAATCTATGTCGATGTCTTTCATAACTTTTGTGGCCTTTCTGACATCCCAGGCCTTTGTTAATGGATTTTCCTCTTGTGGATAATATCCTACATGCTTCTCTATTTCGTCCCACTACTTCCTTTCCTCTTTCTCCTTTCCATCTTCATGAATACCTAATAGAAATGGTGGATTGAGTTTCAAATAAATCCAATTGATTTTGAGTCTCTATAGTGCCTTCTTATACAATGGGTTCCTTTCTAGTGCATCTCTCATTCTTCCAAGGTAATGATACTTCCTTATCCTTAGTCTATATGGTAGGGTTCCCCATCTCCTTTAACATTCTTTCTAGCTTTCATCCCCTAGAAATATCAAGGTGACCTCAAAATGTGTGACTTCTTGCTCTTATGTAGCTAGGTATCTTGGTGCAAGATGGGGATCATTGTTGATTATGTTGTGGGTGCTAATGATAGCGATAGAATTGATGTTTTCTTCTCTAATGTAAAGGGGATCTTTTTCTTCTCTTTCCAACACTCCCTTCACTTCCTTAACCCTAGCCTCTTCATTACTCATCCATGATGTAAGGGCCATTAGTTGTAGGTCTCCCAACTTTACATTGAGGTCCCACACATTCAAGTTTGTGAAGGCCAGGTTGTGTAAGTAGAATTCAGATATCTTGGCCTTATCTTGTATGTTTCTTTGATCACATAGCTCAATGAACTTCCTATAGTCTTGGAAAGGGATAGTCTCCCGTTGTGCTAGTGTCTTTATCTAAAATTGCAACCATTGATCTTTAAGTTACAAGGCATATGACTTTGGTAGCATCATACACTGTAGTGCCTCCATGGAGAGGCTTGCCATGGTGGCCAATTGGCTCTATTTTTCCTATACCTGCCTCCTTAGCCATGTGTTTTCTGCCTCTAGTTGAGATCTCATAATTCATTCCCTGTCTCTTATCCTACTCAACTCTCTACACATCTCTAGTAGATTCTCTTTCATATGGGCCACATCCTCTACATTCTTTGATTTAGCAATTTGCATCCAGCAGTGTGTCCTTCCTCTCTCCTTCTCAAGCTCAAAGAAGAGAGGGATGGAAAATTTTTGTGGTATTACTCTACTCCCTCAATAAATCTGTAATAAGACCTTATATTGAGATGTGGGATAGGTTCCTATAGCTCTTGGGATTGTCCCTTTGATGTCTTTCAAGCATTTTCCTCCTCCTGCACTTGTGTTGCTACTACATTTCCTTTCCTCTGTCCTTGTTGTCCTTCCTGCTACTTTTTCTGTGTTTTTTGTAGTGCTGACATAGTTTCTTGTAGGACTATTTGTGTTTCCTGTAGGATGATTTTTCCTTTGTGAAATTGGGTCAATTGTTCTTTGTTATTATTTCCTAATTCTAGCCTAGAGACAGGCCTCCTAACATATGTGTTTGGAGACTTTGGGGAAGCCCATTTTAATGTGCCCCCTTCACCTTTTATTTCTGCGGAGGGTAGACTTTCTTGCCCTTTTGGTAAGTCCTAAATAATGATAGGAGTCTTGGTGGGTGTTTGTGGTTTCCCCTGTTTGATCCTAGTGCTCCTCCTTGTTTTGAAATATAGGGGAGCCTTCCTCTATCTCTTCCATTTCGATTTGATATGTATGCTTAGGGTAGTCAAGGCAGCAGCTACCTCCCTCTTATTTGGTTTGGGAAATGACCTTGGAGATACCTCCCTTTCCTTCATATGTTCCTCGGGGATCACTTATTCCTCCTGTTATTTCTATTCACCTTTCTCCTCTTCTCCTTCTTCTTTTGCTTCTTCTTCCTATTCTTTCTCTGTTTCTTCCTCGTCTTCTTTATCTGGTTCTTTTCCTTCTTCTGCAGGTTCATCTTCTTCCTCTTCAAGTTCATATTCTTCCCCTTTAGGTTCCTCTTATTCATCTTCTTCAACACTACAGGTATTGTCCCTATAATATTAAAGGGCTTGTATATCAACCACAACCTCTTTGTCCATGTCTATGAATGTGGATAGTTGAATGAGCATTATGAGCTAGCTCAGGGAATCCTCTAGTATTAGCTTAATAAGTCCATGGTGGGCCAATTGCTGATATTTTCACTATTAGACTTTTAGGCTCACGTCTATTATTTATTGCAGTAAGAAGTGGGGTATGTTGAGTCTTTTGTCATTAGGTATCCCCTCTCTAAATATCAACTCATCGAGGAGCCTAAATTGATAGCCATATAATATACTCAGCCTCCCTTCAAAAGAGATATATTTGAGAATATGATAGCTTACCTCATTCCAAGGGTAGGGAAGGCTTTCCATTATTATCCAATTTTTTATCCTCAATTGGCTCTTCATCCATTAAGAAGAAGTTATTCTTTTCAAAATTGCTTGCATCCTTATCCTCCTTTCTCCATGGCATCCTTTGAGGAAGTGTGGTGATTATGTTAATTACTTGGGGAGTAATTGTGATTAACAGTCCACTTAACATCATGGTAGCACTAATCATAGCTTGATGGTTAAGTGCCATGAAAAATCATTGAGCTACATCATCATCATATCCTCTGAGCAACTCAAAGAATCCCAACCAATTATGTCTTCTGAATATTTGTACCATAGGGGGATGGAGTTGTATCCTTGATGTCTATGTGGGTTCCCTTTTGTTAAACCCTCATATCCTATTCCTTTTCTGGTTGGATGACTGTAAGGAGTCTAGTAGGCTTAGATTTAGTTTTTAGGGTGACTCAGGGTGGTGAATGGCTGCAATTTTTCCCTATCTCCACACACTTTCAAATTGTTCACAATTTTTTAAAACTCCCAATCCCACTATTTTCACTTAAAAAAAAAAACCATTTTTTATTCCTAGCTATCAATTAAAGGCATAGGAAATATAGGTCACCTACCTTTCACTTTGATGCTTTTTATGAGGTTAATTTCTGAGCAACTGGACCCTATTCACCTCCTTTTACCGTTCTCTTGTGAATTTCCACTATTTCTTGTAGCTCCCTATGTTTCATGTAGTTGTTGTTTCCTGTAAGGTGGTTGTAACAGGTTTTCCTCCCTAACGGCTTTCCAAGGTCAGCCTTTCCCTCTCTGATCTTGAAATAAGAAAATGGTGCATGAGTGCTCGAAATATTTTCTTTTTATGGTCGATTCCTTGGAGTGCTTTATTGACTAGAAGTGTACTAGATTTCCTCTTATGGGTCGTTGGCCCACCATTAGCTATCATGCAGCCTCTCCTTGTAATCATCACCCACCCTCACAAACCTTAACTCAACCACCTTTTCAACTCATTCCTCTTTTAATTTGATGGTGCCACATGTATGGCTGACTAGGAGTTCACTTTTTATTTTCGATTTGATGGTGGCCAAGTTAATTGGCCACCTCGAGCTTATAAAATCAACTTTTTCATTTTCCTACACTTTTACTATATCGTATCTAGGGAAGAAGTCGGATGAGGTGCCATACCTATGCCCTCATTTTCTTTGTTGGTGCATGATGGAGGATGGCTCTGTTGTACTTATTTTTTTTTTAGGTAAGTGCTTTTCCATTGATCCTTTTTTTTTGTATATTTCTTCCTGTTGATGAGGTTTTCCTCTTTTTCGTTGTGTGTAGCTGCTTAGTATTTTTGCTGCTATTGTTGAGTTCTGCATGGGGGTCATAGTGTTTTCATGGGTGCTAGAGCTCCTTGCTTTCCTTGGTGTTGAATGAGAGTGGATGGAGAGTTGTTTTTGGGAGATAGATTGGTGTAGGTTTTAACCCCATATATAAATTACCTGCATACAAATTCTAAAAAACATAAAATAGACAGTGGCAAGAGCATAAAACATAAAACAAATATACATTGCGATTTTCCCATGGATCCCAAAACCAGGATGACTAGATTGATTTTTCATTATGTTCCTTTCAATGCTACAAGACATATATATACATGCCGAGTCATCCATAAACCCAAATCCATTAACCCTGGATTAGAACATAACCATAGTTCCCTTGACCATATCTACAAAATACCATGGAATGAAATCCATCATGCCCAAAACCATGTGCGAACTCCATGCACAAAACCATAGGTAGTTCTTCCCACCTAATATAGGATCCAAAAAACATTTCCGAGGCGGTGCCCTGGACCTCGTGTAGGGGGGCTACCACCCACTTGCATATCCCCTCTGTGACCCCCGATAGCTCCCAATGCAATGTAGAAATGGTACTCCCACCTACCTTGTCACCCCCCCACCCGTGGGGTAGTCGTGGAAAGAATATAACACAACCTAATAATGGGTAGCTGAGTGAGGCCAATGATGGTATGGCCCTTGGAATTTTCTATTTCTTTTGTATATATGTTCTTTTTCCTTTTTTTGTGTGGTGTTTGATGGATAGAGAGAGTGGTATGGTCATGATTGGGTGTTGGGTTAGAGGTGGTGATGTGTATGTCCCCCTCTTTCAACCCAGAAAAAGCTTGCATCATCATATTCCAACTAGAATTCCATTCTTGTAGAGTTTAAGGACATCATGTAGTACTACAGGAAACTCCTGTAGTAACTATAGGAAATCCTATAGAAGTTAGAAAATTGCCTGTTAACTGGTTTTTGATGTCTGGAAGTGAGGATGGATGATGGAGACATGGTAGGCATGGGAGATATGAAGTGAATGAAGGAATAATGTGGTGTTTCTTGTCTTGCTGGCCACTGAACTTTGCGTCCTTTGTTTCCTTCAAAAACTTGTAAAAATCACATAATTTTATTAGTGGGCAGGTTTGAAGTCCTTGCCATGTTATTTTGTTTTCTCTTTTCTCTTTTTCTCTTTTTTTTTTGAAAGGCACACAGGTCACCTTAAAGGAGGTTTTCAACCTGTCTACCTGCCCTAGGCACCTTAAGGGAGGTTTTGACTTAGGGATCTTTTTATTTAGCGCTTTTTTTTCACTCTTAGGCTGCCTCAAGGAGGTTTTCAACCCCAAAAGTTGGCCTCAAGTGCCTCATAAAGGTTTTCAACTAAGTACTGTATTGGTTTTTTTTCTTTTTTTCATTTTTGCAAAAAATAAAACAGTGTTAAGGAATTCCTTGAGCTGCAAGATGAGACACTTGCAAGCACATTCACTTCCTTACTGATGGTACTGATGAACTTTTACCTTGACAGAGGTCTTTTATAGGCTTTCAGTATATATCCATTGACTAGCAAGGGGATACCTTCTTCATCAATGGTCCTTACTTACACAACTCCATTTTCATGGCACTTATATATCAGATATGGGTCCGGCTACCTGGTCATTAATTTTCGTTTGAAGTCCTTGAACTTGGAGTCATATAGTTGAGCTCAATCACCTTCTTGAAAAACTTTTTCTATGACTTTTTTGTCATGCCAAACCTTTCTTTGTACTTAAGTCACCTCTGTGTGTAGGAGGGCTTACATCCTGAATTCATATTACCATTGAGATGGAACAACCTCTCTTGTTGTGCCCTTGTAACATCCAAATCCCATTGTGATGCCATTCTCAAAGTGTTGTACTCAAACACGATGGAGAGCATATCCTTCTTACCATAGAACAAATCATAAGGGGTGAAGCCAACAATTGTCTTCCAAGTTGTATTATAGGCCCAAGTGCCCTCCGCTAGTCTATCAGCGCAATAGTTTTTGCTGCTACTCACAACCTTTATGAGAATGCTTTCCAATGCTCTATTGGTAACCTCTACTTGTCCATTGTCCTAAGGATGGTAAGAATTTGACTTCTTGTGCTTGATCTTATGCTGACTCAACATATTCTCAATCAGGTGTGAGGTGAGTTGAGCAACTTGATCAGTGACTAGTGCTCTAGGGTACCCAAACTTGTAAAACACATTATCCCATAAGAAATCAACCACTTTCTCTTTTGTTCCTACCTTGACAGTCTTGGTTTCAGTCAAGTTTGTCAAGTAACCTGTTCACACAATTATGCACCTTTTCTTCCTTGATGGTGGATCAATGGTCCCAATGAAATCGATGCCCCACTTGTCAAATGGCCCCATAATCACTTGAGGTTTCAAAGGAATTTCATCCCTGGGAGCAGGCTTCCCCATTCTTTAGCATTGGTCATATCGACTGGTATATCTTCTTACATCTTGGTGGAGAGTGGGCCAGTAGTAGTATCTGGCTTGCAGTACCTTGAAGGTATTCCTCTTGGCTAAAAAGTGACCTCCAAAAGGCCAATCATGATAGTCCAGAAGTATATCAAAGACTTCTTCCTCCCAGACACATCTCCTCTTAATTTGATATGGGCCTACCTTGAAGAGATTTCCCCCAATCCAATTGAATGGTGCACTATTTCTTATAATTCTTCTCTTTTCCTTGGAGGAAAAATTTGGAGGGAGCTATGCAACCACTAAGTAGTTGGCTATGTCAGAAAACCATGGAGAGAGAACTAAAATACTGAATAAATTCTCATCTAGTAGCTAATCATCAACCATTCCTTCCTCACCTACAGGCAAAACAAGTCTAGACAAAAAATCCTCAACTACATTTTATCTACTATGCTTATCAGCATTAGGTAGATCAAACTGTTGTAATAAAAGAGCCCATCTAATAATTCTGGCATTCACATCAGGCTTGTTCATCAAATATTTAATATCATCATGGTCAATATGTACAATGGTCTATTAATGAGTGATGAATGTCTAAATTTATTCAAGGAATGGAGAACAACTTCGAGCTCTTTCTTAGTCATAGTATAGTTAAATTCAGCCTTGGACAAATTTTTGTAGATGAAGTAAATGGCATAAGGTAACATCTCATCTATGTGGCCTAGAGCTGCTCCTATATCTTTATGAGAGGCATCAAGATGGATGTGGAAAGGAAGAGCCCAATTTGGGCTTTGGAGTATAGGTGCGGTAGTCAACTTGTCCTTTAGGGTTTCTAGGGCCTCTTGGCAGCTTTCTGACCAGAAAAATTCAAAGTCCTTGGCCAATAGTCCAAACAAAGGTGAGGCTACTTTGCTAAATTTCTTTATGAATATCCTATAGTATCCAGCTAGGCCCAAGAAACTTCTTACATCCCTTTGCTTCTGAGGAGTAGGGACCCTCTTTAAGATAACAATTTATTTGGGTCCACTTGTAGTCCTTCCTAGGATATTGAGTGACCTATAACAATCCATGTCTTCATCAAGAACTCACACTTCTCAGGACTAAGGGATAATTTCATTTCAATTCATTTGTCTAATGCTTTCCCCAATTTAGAGAGAGCCTATAAGAAATCACACCCATAGGGAGTGAAATCATCCATAAAGATTTCCACAGAGGCATGGACTAGCTTTGCAAAGATGCTCAGGACTATCCTCTAAAAAGTGGCAGGGGAAATACATAATCCAAAAGGAAGGACCCTATAAGAAAAGGTACCCCAAGGAAAAGTGAAGGTGGTTGTATCTTGGTCCTCTGGGCTGACATGGATCTGATTGTAACCACTAAAACCATCCAAGAAAGAGGAGAACTTCATTCCTGCAAGGCCATCCAATACTTGGTCAATGAAAGGTAGAGGAAAATGGTATTATTTTGAGGATTTTTTTAGCTCTTTGTAGTCCACACAGATCCTCCATTTTCCATTCTTCTTTGGGACCAAAACTATAGGAGACACCCACTCACTATCTAATATGGGGTAAATGAACCTTGCATCCAAAAACTTCTGCAATTCTTCTTTAACTATATCCTTGCGGGTTGGGTTCATTCCCCTCCAAGGTTGGCACAATGGCTTGTAGCCTTCCTTGATGTAAATGTGGTGAGTACACACCGAAGGGTGCACTCCCTTCGTTTCCTTATAACTCCAAGCAAAGGCATCCAAATTCTCTCTTAGCGTGTCACATAACTCCCTCCTTGTCCTCATGTGAAGAGAGAGAGGGGTTGATTTTCAATGTTCTTTCTGGACCAAATTATATCATCTTGACATGCGTAGGAATTGAGTCAGCTAGGAACAAATTCATCCAAGGGTTATCTTCAGCTTTATTTACTGACTCATCAAGGGACATTGTGTTGGGGGTATGATTGTGGAGGATTTGATCAATCATGTCATATTCATCAGGTTGTCCCCCCCCTATAGTATCATCTAGGGTACAGACTGGGTAAGAGGTGGAAGAGTAGAATTCGTCCTCCTCCTCCTCTTCCAACCATAAAGGTAAGTCATGCTCTAGATATGGTTCAGAAGGAGGGTAAAAGACCAATTGTTTGGACAAATGCCCATTTTTAATGCTCATATTCCCATTCCTGCTGTTACACTGAAATTTGTCACCATGACTCTCTGCAGTTAGTATGACTCCATCAACAGTCATATTATCCTCCTTGGCAAGCCTTATACCTTTGCTCTCCATGTCAAACTTCAAGAAAGAGAGAAATTCATTAAAAAATATGTTTATCTCTGGGTATGCAGGTTCTCTCTACCTTACCTGCGTGTACGCACTCCAAGCTCATTATACCTGCGTACTTGTATGCTCTGTATGTCAAGGGTTGGGTGCGTACTCCTGTAAAGGTCAAAAGGCACGAGTTTCATCTTAAAAAAGTTACTTCTGGTCATTTCTAGAGCATTCTAGAAGATTGTTTGACGTGTATTGAGCGCCTCCAGATGGTTCATGCATCCCTATGAAAGAGGAACTTATCCCATCAAGAGAGGAGCTACCCCATCCAAAGAGGGGAGTATCCCATTGATGTTGGACCTGATTAACTTCCTCTAGAACACTATAAATACAGGCATTGGGCCAGAGGAGGGGAGGTTGAAAGCTGAACATTCCAAAGGGTAGATGCTGCTGGAATTAGGACTTCCATTGTAAGCTTGTGAGGAGAGATTACCATCCTTTCTTGTTTCATTTGGAAGTGGGTGAGCTTATCAAAGTAAAGGAAAACTCTTGCTGGACCCTGGGAGGAACTTGCACAACACCAAGGCTCAGGTTGTAATGGTTTCTTTTGTTTCCTATTAATATAAATAAGTCCATTCTTCTCAACAATTTGTTATTAATGAGTTGTTTCATATAATCCTTGGTCTATATGTTGAATATGTTTTGTTTTATGGAATATTCAGGTGTTATGTAATCGTTTGATTGTTAGTGTATGCAGGTTTCAAAGTGAAGGACGAGCTCATCTGGATCGACGAGGCTGGACTGCTGCAACAAGCGTTGGACTTGAGGTAGGATCGAAAAACACTTGGTTTCTCATAGAATAATGTATGTTTAGAGAAGGATTGCTCTTACTTGTCTTGTTTGTCACTAGAGAGTCTTAGACTCCTAGGGAGGTTAGTTTTGTCAGCAAAAATAACTCTTTCTGCATGACACAAGCCGTTGATCCTTAGAAAATTTGAACCTTTGTTTTCGTCAGAGATTCCTCAACAATCTGAAGATTTCAGAGCTAAAGACAAGATATATTGTTGAGTTAAAATGTACTTGGAGGAGTACACAAGGTATTCATTTATAGGCCACATTTGGGCTTAGGACGGGTTTCTAAAATAGGCGTACACTGGAGGGGTGTTAGAGAATAAGATTTCGATAATAATTATTAAATGATAGACTTAAGCCTTAAGCTAGGAAGTCGTTGTCCTTATGGTAAAGGAATTAGGCCTTAATTAGAATGTGGAAGGCATAAGGCTTCCTTTTATAGTTTTTAGGAGGACCTTTTAGGAAATTTTAAAACAATGTTTATTCTTAATTTATTTTAATAGTTTTTATTATGTTATTTGTTTAATCCTTAAGAAATTAATGTACTAACCCCTTTGTGGTGTGCTTGCAGGTGACACATGAGTGAATTAAGTCAATGGTTGATTTATTATCTTTGATTTTTGAAGTTATGTAACTTATACGTGGTGAGATTACGGTGATCAATTGATGCAAAAGCATTTGACCCTCCTTAATTAAAAGAGGAATCCAAAGCGGAGCAACGCGAGGACATGGATCGTCGAGCAAAATAGGGGACAATTCTATTCAAAACAGAGTAAATGATGGAATGGATAAAAGTCTCGAGGAGACCTATTAAATGTAATATGCCACATATGTATGCATGTAGAGAGAATTCAAGGTAGTTGAGTGATTTGTTAGAGGATTGATTAGATCCTTTCAGTGATTCGATCCAATATTCCTGTAAAACAATGAACCTGTGTGTGCTATATATATCGTGAGATAGTGATAAATATAAGGAGAGCAATTGTAAAAGATTTGTAAGTCGAGAGAGTGTTCACAATGTAGTCGAGAGGAGAACTCGTTCTAAGGCTGAAATTCCTTAGCTTGTATTCATATCGTGTACAGATATAAAGTGTGTTTCAATGTTTGATTTGTGCACCTCTGTATTTTAGTTATGCTATATATATACGTGATTGGTTTAAATCCTGTTTATAAGTGTGTTGATTGACCATCGATCACTGAAAGGATCAATGGCAACCTAAAATATCATAGGTAATTGTTGCCTGAGTGTTGTGCATGTCGTAATAGAGAGTGGCAGAGAACTGTGTTTTAAATGTAGAAATCCATCAAATCAAAGTGGGATCAAGTCCAAGTGGAAATGAAGAATTGATACACAGGAAACATTAGATCTGTAAGATCAATAGTGCGGATGGAATCATAGAGGACTAGAGATATGTTATAATTGCATCTGCAGATTGATAAGAAGGCGGACCGTAAACCTTAAGGTATGGCGATAAGCAATTATGCGACGAAACGTCAACTGTCGGATTGAGTCCAACTCAACTGTTAAGATTTGATCAGCGATCACAGTTCGGTAAAGTCAAAAGACAATGGGTAATGGAATGGGACATAACAATATGTCGACAGCGATATCGCCGATAGACCGAGGGCTAATGAAGTGATATCGCCGATATGTGATGATCGTCGATTGGAGCAACAGAAAGGGTTGGAGCAAAGAGTGGATCTGACAGATATATAGATCCGGTGAATTGTTTTTGAAGTCTAAACAAAGGGTTCAGAGTGGAGTTTCTGTGTGTTTCTATGTTTCCCTTTGTTTTGCGATAAAGTAATGTAGTTTGGATTTATAAAGGGAAATCCGAATAAATGTGTGGTCCATGGTTTTAAAGGCTTAAAGCCTTAAATAATGCTTCCGATAGGGTTTGTGGGCCATAATGCATAGGCCTTAGGATCGAAAATTGATATGAAAGGGGAATTGGTTATACCCCTATTTCTCTTTTCATCAAGTGGTATCAGAGCAGGGAAAGGATTTCCTATGAGAAGGGAAAAGAGTGAAAGCAGAAGGAGAAGGAGGTATACTTGTTGAAGGCTGTAGAGTTTATGGTCTTACTTTCTTGCAGAGAACGATAGCAGAAGGTGAAAATATTTGCAGCAACCTAAAGCAAGGTGTGCTCAATTAGTTCCAGAGAAGAGAACCAGAAGGATGCCAAAAGACCAAGTGAGGAGGACTTGGTGAGGTATCATGTAGCAGAGGAAGACTGTTACTGCAGAGGTTGGTTGCAGAGCTCACAGAAGATCATAAAGGCAATTCCACTGAGGAGTGGGTAGAATTGCTATGGGATTAAGGAGAAGCATATGGCCAGGAGGTCATAAATGTTTGTGCCTCGAGAGTCTGTTGCAGGAGCATATGACCCTCCTTAATCAAAAGAGGAATCCAAAGTGGAGCAATGAGAGGACATGGGCCATTGAGCAAAACATGGGACAATTCTGCTCAAAACAAAGTAAATGATGGAATGGATAAAAGTCTCAAGGAGACTTATTAAATGTAATCTGCCACATATGTATGCATGTAGAGAGAATTCAGGGTAGTTGAGTGATTTATTAGAGGATTGATCAGATCCTTTCAGTGATCCAATCCAATATTCCTGTAAAATAATGAACCTACGTGTGCTATATATATCGTGAGACAGTGATAAATAGAAGGAGAGCAATCGTAAAAGATTTGTAATTCAAGAGAGTGTTCACAATGTAGTCGAGAGGATAACTCGTTCTAAGGTTGAAATGCCTTAGCTTGTATTCATATCGTGTACAAATATAAAGTGTGTTTCAATGTTTGACTTGTGTGACTTTGTATTTGAGTTATGTTGTATATATACGTGATTGGTTTAAATCCCATTTATAAGTGTGTTGATTGACCGTTGATCACTGAAAGGATCGATGGCAATCTAAAATATCATAGGTAATTGTTGCATGAGTGTTGTGTGTGTCGTAACAGAGCGTGGCAGAGAATTGTGTTTTAAACATAGAAATCCATCAAATGGAAGTGGGATCAAGTCCAAGAGGAAATGAAGAATTGATACACAGGAACCGTTAGATTTGTAAGATCAGTGGTCTAGATGGAATTCCAGAGGAGCAAAGATCTGTTATAATCACATCGGTGAATTGTTATAAGAAGGCGGATTGCAAACCTTAAGGTATGGCAATAAGTGATTGCGCGACCAAACATCAACTGTCGGATCGAGTCCAGATCGACGGTTAAGATTTGATTGGTGATCGCATTTCGACAAAGTCAAAAGACAAAGGGTAATGGAATGGGACATAACGATATGCCGATAGCGATATCACCAATAGACCAAGCGATGATGAAGAGATATCGCCGATATGCGATGATCGGTGATCATAGGTATTAGCGATCGGAGGTCGGGGTGATCGGAGCAACAGAAAGGGTCAGAGCGCAGAGTGGACCCAATAGATATATAGATCCAGGTGAATTGTTTTTGAAGTTTGAACAAAGGGTTTGGAGTGGGGTTTCCGTGTGTTTCTATGTTTCCCTTTGTTTTTCGATAAAGTAATGTAGTTCAGATTTATAAAGGGAAATCCAGATAAATGTGTGGTCCATGGTTTTAAAGGCTTACATCCTTAAATAATGGTTCTGATAGTGTTTGTGGGCCATAACCCACAGGCCTCAGGATCGAAAATTGATATGAAAGGGGCAATTGGTTATACCCCTATTTCTCTTTTCATCATTAATGTTTTCATATGTTGACAATTGTAGTAGTAGGTGTCATGTCACTACCCCTTGGGATTTTAGATGAAAACAAATTTTTGAGGAGAATATAATTACATTGACCTCCAACCCAAAATCAATGATTTGACCTACCAAAAACCCTCAACATAGTCAGGGTACATCCTCGGTCTAAGGAACCCAAACCCTAGGGCTTGGGTTTTCAACCATCCAGCAATATAACTGCCATCTTGATGTAATCCTACAATTACTAAGAAGTGTTCATTAACCATTTGACATCAATGACTGGTGTATTTGGTCAAAGTCAAATCTAAACAACTCCATGGGTTGACATAAATGAAAACACCATCCATTGAGACATATAAATTACTATTTGTGAGACAATAACATATTAGGAACAAGACATGAGCTTCTTTAATGATTAACAACAATAGGTATAGGAAAGGTACAACCTGATCCAAGTCAAAGCACCGACAGAGCCTTCCTCCAGATCTGTCTAGCCTGAGCCATGAAGGCAACCTATCTAACAAATGCAAGGAGATGTTATAAAGATGATTTACATCTATTCAAAGGAAACCAGAGTTTTCATAGATTTTGGGAGTGTAGGAGGCACAGGAAAATCAAACTTGATCTAGGAGAAAAATGGGTATAATGTCGATAACCCTTCTATTATGTCTTTTAGGCCTACATAAGGGGTGTATATATACCGCGTGAAATTATTTAATTCAATTGTGCCACGAGCTCCTATAGGTGGGATCTCGATAAAACCCCTTGAACCCCGCCCAAAAAATAGCATTTTATTTTATTTTTTCATATTTTAAATGGTATACGTGAGTATAGTATTATAGGACTCACGTATGTATGCAATTTAGTGTGGGAAGAGTCGCGTATAGAATTTTAAGTATTATTTTTTAATATAAGATCAATTTTGCATGAGAAAAGGCTGCCCGAGGCCATATAAGAGCATAAAGTCTACAAGGGTGCTAAATGATATTATAACAGATGCCCCCTAATATATGAGGTTAGAAGGGGTATGTGATGGCCGAAATATATCAAGTATAGAGAGAGGAGTCATTCAAGAACTCAGGAGGAAATCACTAGATTCCAGCTCATCGAATACCTATGGAAGGAGTCAGAAATAAAACTCATGTATGAGGTGGGCATACCCATTCTCATAAGTAATAAAGCATGTCCACTAATCAAGTATAAAGTGGATCCAGAATGTATACATAAGTGAACATAAGGAGATGTAGAATACATAATGGATCATCATATCATAACCAGAAAGGAACACAATAGAGCTATGTCTCAATATCACATATAGAAGAATATGTGATCAATGATGCTAGAAGGCTGTCTAATCAATGATGTTGCATAGCTGATCCTCATAGAAGTACCATGTCATATAGGTGGAATAGTGGTACAACATAAAATCAGGTGCCAACATATAAAATACTGCTGTGAAGAACTACAACATATAAAGGTGGAAGGTATCAATGTCATAAAACTGAAGAGCATGTCAAGTGAACCAAAAAGTTGACACAACCCAAGGTCTTCACTAACTACAGATGGTACATTTCTACACTATGGGAATAAATGAGTTGAAGCCAACCATGTGAGAAATCGTTTGATTACTGGTCATTGATGTATACCGTTAACAAACGTGAGACAACTCACCAATAATGATAATGAGTATCAAGGTACCCCATTACAATCTAACAAGTGTGAATAAATGTGTTTAAGTTAAACACATGAAAGAATCTACTAATCAAGAGACATTCACGTATTCTCGCTGCAAACCTTAAGGTACTGAAAAAATGACTCTAGACCTTATTCCTAGAGAAATGAGTCAGAGTTTATGGGAAAAGATCCGCTGGAAGGAAGGCATTAAGGCATCCCACATCAATGAGCATGAGTGTAACCCGCAGGCTAATAATTTGGAAGAAATCGGATGAAGAGAGACGAAGTAAACATTCTAAAGTACATTTTTGGTGTACACAACATGTGTTTAGTGCTAGACATAAATCCTCTAAACCAACCAATAATGAAAGATGACACAGAGGTGAAGAATCCACCAATAGGGTCAAATGGAAACCAAGGTACTGTACAAATCCCAATGTGTGATAATTTAAGTTCGCATTGAACACAAGGGAAACCACGTAGTCAAATACCCATAATTTTGATTGAGGCTGAGCACAAGGTCACTTATCAATGATTTTAATATGGCTAGTGTGCAACTCTAGGTCTTCTTTGAGAGATTTGTTTTAGAGTCGATAAGAGAAAACCTGCCAGTAATAAGTCAATGGTGACCTTCTTAACCAACACAAGTGAAGGAGCAAGTAGCTTATGTGATATTGAAAATAACTTAACAGACCAAGTATGGATGATAGAAATGAATCAAGAGACACCATAAAATGTATGAAAACAAGTTTACTTCTCTTGAACAAAAGCATGACCTGATGTGACTTTATGGTAGCATAAGATAACTTCGTATATGTTTGCAATGCAGGAGGCATGAACAAAATCTCCATACGGTTGGAGGAGATAACCAAATGGAGGAGGAAAGACTCATTTTAAGTGCTTTGTTTAAGGGCAACACCATTGACTCTTGCTGCCATCAAATGATGAATAAATTGTCCTGTTCCCGCTCTTTTTTTGTTTGTTGTCTTTTTCATATTTAAAGCCCAAAAAAGAATAAAATAATGCCTACAATACAATGGAGAGAAACAATAGCAAGGGAAAGTGCACTAGTACCTTGGAATGGAGCAATCCTACACTCAATACAAGGTGGCGAATGCTGGTCATCAATACTCAAGGGGTGTTCTCTCCACAGAAAAATAGGTGTCAAGTCACAAAGGTTAATGAATGCATGGTTTGAAATTGTAAAAGGGCATGGTCAAAAGTGGCTAATACACAAGTCCAAATGAAGATGACTTAAGGCTAAAATAGGTAGAATTGGTGAAAATGCAGTGCAAGAGTACAACTTAACACACGAGAGCCTCTAGGGTGTAAGGCCAAAAAATAGCGAAGAAGAAGAATGAGGCTTCAACATAAAGTCATGGAGGGACTAGAGAGGACTCCCGAGCATACATAATACTTGTATCATGGGCGACATATGTCAATGAGGATATGACTAGGAATCCCATGGAAGGAAATTCTCTACCACTATGTTACAATTTTACAGGATGACAAGTGAAAGTGGTTAAAAATCACAACATAATGGGGTCGACCTTGTGGTAAAATATCACAGTATGAGGTCAAGATGCATAATGCAACAAAAAGGTGATATGTCTTAACTTATATGTTAGTTTAAAAAATCATACATGCCGTGATAAGCCTTTTATTATGGAGTCAAAACAATAGAAAAACATCACTAAGTCATTGTTACCCTAAAAAATAACCTCTTCCAACACTTTAAGAAAAAAGTCAAATGTTCATAAAATTATAAAAATTAAAAATATTGAATTTTAGAAAAGTGGGTTTTTAAATTTTGACTACAAAAGAGATTTTTGGACTCAGCTCAATTCATTTTCACCATCAAAGTGTTGAGAAGAGGGCTCTTGGAGAAAATTTGGGCAAACTGATCCGATCAAATCCACCGACGAATTCATCACACACGGTCTCCATGTAGTTCTTATTCTTAAACTCATCAATTTGATCCAATATTTCATGATTTAAATCAATTTTAGAGAGTGATTTTCTATTTTCAAATAATGCTCGACATGTACGCATTTTGATAACTTGAAAATTGTGTATAGAGAGCCCTATACGTGGGTTTTCATAGGAAAAGACACGTGTATACATGATTACTTCTTACAAAAGTGGCATACATGTAAAGTAGGTTTGAAAAACTTAATTTATAATGGATGAAATCCATCAATTTTGTAGGATGTTGATCATTTGGAGAGAGAGAGAGAGGATATTGATGTTGATAATGAAGTTTTAGAGGATTAAGAATAATTGGATGGATTAAAAAATTGCAGATTGCTCAAATTCTTCATGATGCCCAACAGGTGAACACAAAATTGATTGTTGGAGATGTTAGTTCATTATTGGGAACCAGAGCAAGAGATATTCATTTTATATCATATGCCTTTACAAATCTAAGTAGAAGATATTTGATTCATAACAATACTTTCTTGAAGGGGAGAAGTAATTGACCTAAAAGGGAAGGACCGTGGAGGCCTTAGCATTGCTGATTATATTGCCATATACTTTGCACCATAGATTGACAAGGTTAGATCATAGGTTTCAATAAAATAAATCACAAACCTGCCAATAAAAATCATCCTTTTCACTATTTCCAAGATAGTAGGTCTAGCCTCATTGTATCAGGCTTCACAACCTGTTATGTTCTTGGTACTAGAATGCCTAAGACGAGTAGTTTATGATTTGTGTACAATGCTCTTTATCAACATGAAGAAACAATTGACATTAGTTAAACAGGGAAAAACATAGAACTTTGGCTATGGTAACATCCTTTGTTCATTTTTCTTTGAGCGGGTACTGACACTATGACGCAAAGTAGCTACTGCCATCAATAGTCCTAGAGATCCCAGGATGGCCAGATGGGTAGATTTGATGAAGCAACATGGAAGAGGTGAAGTCACTCAAGCGACCATTGATGAAGATTTATTCCACTGGTGGGAGTAGCAAGTCATGGCCATATAATATTACCCCTATGTAGGTGTAGAATTTTGAGTCGACTCATGAGCTAGCACTTCCAGCAGGCGCTGCATGGGGCGACATTGGTAAAATTTTTTATTTTCAGCTTATTTGATTTTTTTGGATTTTTAAATATAATCTCAAGAAATTCAAAGTCTTTTTTTGTGAAACAAAAATATTAAAAGATTAAGTGATCATGATATAGATATTGGAATAGTGAGACCTGAGGGTCTACTGAAGCATAGGTATCAAAATAGAGATGTAGAGAGAGAAATAACTAAGTCTAAGAGAGTTATTCATGTTGTTAAGAGGAAATTGGAGAATTTGACTCGCTAGGTTCCCATGGCAGCACTAGAGAATCTCCTTGAGGCTATACAAAGAAGAGTGGTTGGATTACAATGAGATTGGGAGTAGCTCTTCTAACGAGTGGCAAATGCCATCGTCTTCTACCAAGATGCTCATCTAGGGAAAGGCCCATAGCCTTAGATTTTAGATGACTGATCTTTTGATATATGGACATGATCAGGCTTAAGCTGTAATTTTGTAGGAATTTTTTCCACATTTTGTAATATTTTGACATACTATATCTATATATATACAATTTTTTCACGACGATTTGATCATATATACAAGTGATTTTGTGATATTTTGATTTAATGTTATGAATGATTAATATGCCAATCTAATGCTTGGTTAGCTATAGAATCAACAAATGCATTATCTGATCATGGAATATGAAGGAAAGTAATAAAAAATAAATGATCTTTGTAATAATATAACTCCCATAAATTACCAATGTAATAAAGGATCCCTTACCCAATAAATGTTATTTAATTGAGACACAACCAATTGTGAATCCAAATAAACCACTAATGATTCAATACCATAAGATATTGATTTAGATAGCAAATTGATAACAAAACTATACTCAACCATATTATCATAAGAAAGACCAATACATATGACTCTTGAGACTAACAACCGACTAGATGGATAATATATTACTCGAGAGGAGGAAGCTAAATTCTGAGTATGTTTACTAGCACCATCTGTGAATCCTAAATACACCAAATCACTCATTGAAACTTGCCAAGGCAGATAAAAAAATATCATCATCGCCACAAGACTCACAGACAAAAACAAAAGACAATGTAAAATATTTACAAAACAAAGAAAATTTTAGGCAAGAGCCTAGACATAATACTTCTTGAGATAGAGCCCATTTTTGGGCTCTGACAACACATTTCCCTCAAAGTCAACCAATTCATACACATCCTTCTTCAAGACCTTTATAACAATAAAAGGATGGTACCACATAGGTTTTAATTTTCCTACCCTAAAGGTGTCTTTTCCTTGGCCATAGACGACAACAAGGTCACCTACATAGAAAACCCTAGGTCGTAAATTCTTGTCATACTAAGATTTTACTCTTTTCTTATGAGCTTCATTCATTATGCCTACATCTTGATGATGCTCATCAAGATGTTGCAAATGAATGAGGCATTATTCAAGACTTTAGGTGTCAGGAAGAAGCTAGACTTCCAATTTGAGAGATGGAATTTCACATTCTATAGGAAAAATTGATTCCAACCCATAAACCAGCTAAAACGGAGTAAAACCCATAGTGGTCTTAACATAAAGTCGGTATGCCCAAAGTGAAGGATATAGCATGATGTCCCAGTTGGACTTAGATTGATTGATCGTCCTTTGCAGGATATTTTTAAGGGATTTATTGACAACCTCTAGTTGTCCATTTGCTTGAGGGTAATAAGGAGACAAATGCTCTTACCAAAATCCCAACTTCAAGGCCAACTTAGACATCATCTTATTATGGAAATGTCTGCCGTGATTAGTGAAAATCTATTTAGGATTACCAAAGAATGAAATGATTTGATTGATTAGGAAAAGGGATCTTGTCTCACCGTTGTTATTGAAAGTAGACATATCTTTGACCCACTTGGTGAAGTAGTCTACTGCTATGATAATATACTTATGGCCCTTAGATGAAATTGGGTTACAAGTAATAAAATAAATGCCCCACTTAGTGAATGAACCAAAAGTTATGACAGGAAAAAGTGGAACTGGATGTGCCTGCATTTTTCGAGTATAAACTGTACAAGGATGACATTTCTTGACTACTTCAATATAATCTTTAAAAATTGTGGGCCAAAAATAACCTGCACATAGTATTTTTTGGGTTGTAGCAAGCTCAGATAGATGATCTTCAAAAGATCTATTGTGGCAGTCATTTAAAACTAACTCAAATTATTCTAAGGTTAAAAAATGTCTAAGTATTAAATCAATCCCCCAACGATATCATGTATCACTAATGATAAGACTTTTTAGCCAGGTGACGCAATTTTTGGCGTTTATCCTTAGAAAAAGATTGAGGAAACTTCAAAATCTGGAGATATATAATGATATCTCCATACCAAGGATCTTGTAAGGAGATGAGAAAGAGGTGTTCATCTGGAAATGATTCTTCATAGATAACATCTCCTTCACAAGGCAATTCCCAAATCAATTCTACAAAAACTAACGATTTCCTTGACATAGCTGACATAAACTCGAGATCAAACTCTTGAAAAATGACAATCCATTTATTGTATTCCCCCCTAATCAGTTGCCTACTAAGAACAAATTGAAATAGGTTGATGTCAACCAATATAAAGTTTTTCTAAGCAGAATGTAATGACAGAGTCACTGGACAACGTGAACTGCTGGCAAAGCCAATTTCTCGTTATGATAATACCTAAGTTTAGGACCAACTAAGCCACAATTTCGATAATAAATCACATGCTCCCTAAGGGAATTATCTTCTTGAACGAGAACCATACCAATAGTTGATTCTGATGTTGTGAGGTATAAGAGGAAATCTTTGCTATAATCAGGTGGACTCAGAAGAGGAGTAGAGGTCAATGCCTTTTTTCAAAGCATCGAGTGAATTTTGAGAGAAATCATCCCAAACAAATGGAACTCCTTTCTTCAGTGAATGCATAAATCCATTTGTGACATCAACATAATTTACGATAAATCTAGTTAAAAAATTGGTTTTTCCTTGGAGACTTTGAAGTTGACGAATACTCGATGTGGGAGGCAACTGAAGTATTGCCTCAACCTTGAAGGGCTCCTCATGAATCTGTTCATTAGACATGATGACTCCCAACAATTGACCAAATGCAACCACAAAAACAAACTTATTAGGGTTCAATCGAATTTTGCAGTAATGACATATCTCAAAAACTAAATGAAGGTGTTTTGGATGTTCCATTTTCTTGCAAAAGTGAGCAATGAAATCATTCAAATATTCTTCAATTATATGTTTGATGTCATGGGAATCTTAAGACATAGCCTGTGGAAAGGTAGACCCAAAATTTTTAAGGCCAAAAAGCATTTTCATGTATGCAAATGTGCCCTAGGGGAAAATAAATGTTTTCTTATGCTGATCCTCAGGACAAATGGTTATTTGATTGTATCTAGAAAATCCATCCAAGAAAGAAAATATTTCATTTCCAATACACTCATCAATAACTTGATCGATACATAGAGTGGGGAAATTATCTTTAGGACAATATTTATTCAAATCCGTAAAATCCATGCACACGCAGATTGTTCCTTACTTTTTATCAATAGGGCTTAGATTTAAAACCCATTCAGCTAAAGGAACAAGTTAGATGAAACTTGCCCTAAGTAGCTTCTCTACCTTAGCCTTAATAGCCGCAAATTTCCTAGGATTAACCAGTCGAAGCTTTTGCCATACATGCTTTGCATTTTCATAAGTCTTGATCTCATTATAAACTAGTAAAGGATTGATTCCAGACATTTCTTCATAAGACCAAGTGAATACATCTCGAAACTATCAAAAGAGATCAGTAAAGATTTTGATTTATTCAAGGGAACAGTGGACTCCAATGAAGATATTCTCAATATCATTGGGATTCCTGGAAATGTTCACTGAAATGGTTTCAGAAATATTAGACATGTTACCTTTGGAAAAAATATGTGATGGAGCCATAAGGTTTAAAATTTTATGAACATTTCCACTAGAGGAAGGACTAGAAAATTTTTATTTGACTTCACGTAAATTAGGGAGAAAATAGGAGAGTTGATGCAAATCATCCAACGATCTTTATAAACTAGTAATTGCTTCTAGAATTTCCTTGTCAGATGGTAAAACAATATAAATGGAATCCATAGCCGAAGTGGAATCAACTTTCCACATCGATGCCACATCCCCATCAACATCCTTTGATGCAAGAGGGATGGGATCAAAATTTACAGAATTCACAATAGATTGATACACAATTTCCGTTGAAAATATGGGATAATCCATTCCACCCACTTTCCCTTCTTCTAATGTGGCAATAGGAGGGGGCAAGGGCCAAGGATCTGAAAAATAATGAGTTATAAAAGAACCTTTGCAAGGAACAATCCTTGAAGATGAAATGGAATTAACATGAGAAATAGGAGATGGAATATCAAATGTGCCCATCAAAGAAGAATACATTACAACTCCTAAATTCTCGATAGGATGCTCGATATTCTTTACTAAGGGGACAACGGAGTCAAAAAATGCATTAGGGTCATTAGTAGAGTAGGTTAATGATCAATCGTAACAATTCTTCCTTCATGAGGAAAGCATAAGATGCAAAACAAAGATGAGACAATGTCATCCATTTCATAGACCCAATTGCAACCCAACAAAATATTATAATAGAGATTAGCATCAACTATCTCTAATTCCATATTAGCGACCTTGCCCCCTACACAAATAAGGAAGGTAGGTAGAATCCCATGAGGCCTATGAGAATGGCCATCAAATGCAGTTAAGAGAGTAGGAGAGGGAATAACTTCAGGTGACCTAATAGGCTTCCAACATGACATAGACATGTCACATGTGCAAGCCTCTTCATTAACTACAGTTTGAAAGGTAGTCTTATTACGATACATAGATTTAATCTAAAAAGCCATGTGATGAGGGAGTCTTGTTTTAACATTTGACATATCAAATGTAATTACCATTTAATTATTTGGGTTTACTGTTCCAATCATAATGAGAAAATCACTCCTCTATGTAGGACATGATTGGAGTACCTCTAACGTCGATATAACATAAGGGCTCTGAGCTAAATCTTCAATAATAGAGCAGTTTTGAGTAGCCCTTGCCGCTAGGATTATAACTTGACTGTTTTAAGGAGCCTTTAAGCATTTGAGGTATAGGCTCTACTATGGGCCTATCTATATGAATAGGTTATGGGATATCGGAAGAAGTTTTAGCCTTAGAAGTCTTTGCCTCTCTATAATCATGAGCTCTAGTTGAAATATAAACATGAGAATTAACCATATATACATTTGATGTAGATTTCCCATCCTAGTTTCCCCCTGAAAGGGTTCTAGTACTAGAATTTGTGTCGGTAAGTAATTTCTACCCTTTGGGAAAAGGGTTGGTAAGCACAGCCTAGGAACTAGTAGAATCTTGCTGAGCTAACAAGCGTTGAGCGTCTTGAATCTTGGGGAAAAGATGGGTAAGGTGATCCCCGCTGCATAACTTGCATGGGAACTAACCTTATTCTCAGATTATTTTTTTCCCTCACCAATGTGATCACTGGGTTTATTAGCATTTCCCTTCCCACCCTTATCTTTTTTCTTCACACGTCCCTTCTTCTTCCCATTAGATTGTTGATTTCCTTTGGGATTTGGGGATTGGGAAAACATTAACCGCTAAAGATTGAGAAGAAGCAGATCCATACAACATAGTTTGTGTTGCAGAAGTAGATTGTAGTGACAACTATTGTAATTGATTCAAAAAACTAGTTGTATTACTATCGATCGATCCTATAACTCCATTGGCATAGGGTCCAATTTTCATCGTGGCGAGATCAAATTTTGATCTAGGAGAATTAGGCAAAGCCTTATAGAGAACTCCCGATTGGGAATATATGAGCTCTAATTGTTAGGCTCTGAAGATAGCCCATTCCTCAGTGAACACCTCGAAAAGTGACACATCCTTAGAAATCTTCGGTTGCAATGATTTAAAAAAATATTCCAGAAGAAACTCATGAGAGATATAGGCCTTGATCATTCTCTTCCTTCTGCACCACTCTTGAATGTGGTCAGAAATATGTGTAGCCTTGTTCTGCTCAAAATTGGCTAGAAGTCCAGTTCCAGTGTTAGTGTGAAATTTCTTGGAAGGTGACAAGTGACCATAACAACAATTTGTGACTTCTTACACTTCAGATATGAAATAATAAAACTAGAAAAACCTGCAACAAAACAACAACTGTGATCCAAAACAACAAACAACAATATATATCCAATGTAATAACTTGAATGGAAAGACTTTTAAAATGAATAATAAATACTTATTGATATCACCTGGTGAATGAGATCTACAAAAGGGTCTACAAATCCCCCTACGTGGGATGGGTCCTTTGATGTCCTTAATGCTGTAGTAATCCATTCTCTCTCTCATTGTGTTAAAACCCAAAAGAATGTGGAGAACTCAAGTGGGAGCTCAAATAAAAAGAGACAATACTGGTCACGATGATAATGATCATGGTAAAGAATGAATGGAAGGCCATCTTATTTATAACGAAGTATTGGATTGATCTCGAAAATGGAAATAATAAAATAATATTGATCAAATCAAGATCTAATTGTTAGGAATACTTTATTATATATTTTGGAGAGGGAAAAGATATTCAAAATGGTCAAATATTTTTATTTAGAAATAATTAAAAAATAAAATGATTTATTAATGATTTCGCTAGGATTAATAATGGTGTGAAATTGGAATAATTATTAAATAGTGATTTGACAATTATTCCAATAACATAATTAAGGAATAATAAATAAATAGTGATTTATTTAATTATTCCTAGGGTATTTATGTTGGGTGTGTGTTATATTCTTTCCACGACTAGTCGGGGAGGGGGTCATAGGGGGCTTTATCCCCCCCTGTCGGGGGGCTTCAAGGGGGCGGTAGCCCCCCTGCATAGGGTCTAGGGCAACAACCCGATTTTTTTTTAGACCCTATATTAGGGGGTGGACCTACCTATGGTTTTGTGCATGGGTTTTGCACATGGTTTTGGGCATGATGGTATTTTTCCCATGGTATTTTGTAGATCCAATCAAGGGAACTATGGTTATGTTGTAATACAGGGTTAATGGATTAGGGTTTATGAATGTTTCAACATGTATATATATGTATTGTAAAATTGAAAGGAACATAATGAAAAATCAATCTGGTGGTCCTGATTTTAGGATCTAGGGGGAAAATCTCTGGTGTATTTGTTTTATATTCTCTTCACTGTTTATTTTTTATTTTCAGGATTCGTTTACAGGTAATTTTTGTAAAGGGTTAAAACCTACAATTTATTCAAATGTGATAAGGAATAATTATAAAACAATGATTTAATAATTATTCCTAGAGAAAATTAATTAAATAATGATTTATTTAACTATTCTCATGGGGTTTTTTAATTTTAATTAGAAAATAATTTAATAAAAATGGTTTATTAAATTACTTCCCATGGTGAAAGTAATTTTACTATGGTAAAATTAATCCTACATGGTGTATTTCGATCCACCTAGTTTGAAATTGCTAGGTGATCATTTTTTTGTGATAACATCCAGTATCATAATGGAAATGCAACTAAAAATGGTTTAGAAACATTGTAGCTAAATCACCAAACGTAGAAAACATCCCCCCCCCCCCGCTTAATTCAATGTACCATTTAGCCACATTTCCAGTTAAGGTGCGTTGGAATAGTCTCAACCTAATTGAATCATCAATTAGGGAATTTGAAGAGCACCATAAATGGAAAGTGGTTATATGATCAACCATATCCTCACTAGAATTCCCTTCAAATTTCGTAATAACAAATGGGAGTTCAGTAGGGACCGGAGGCCAAGATGGATTATAATTTTTCAGATCATTAGTCAATTTAGTAAGGTCTAAAAAATTAAGCATTGCCAAGAATGGTAAGTGTGGACGAGCAAGAGAATTCCAAGCTCCAAGAGTGGAATTTCCAACATTTGAAAAAGAGTATCCTGGATTTTGAGAGGCACCAGGCTGCCAAGGGTCACTAGTAGAAGCCCTTGAACCATAAGGAAAACCTTGTAGTCCAAGGATATACAGAGGTTATCCAGCCCCTACTACAGGGTTACTGTTCATAGGAAAAATTCCTCCTAGCGGAACATTATATGAAGGGGAAAGCCGATGATAAGGATTCCAAGCACTAGCTAAAGGAGAAAAAACCTATGAAGTACCAACAGTAGGGAAGGGAATACTCCCCTTCTAACCAAATAAATGGAAAATATTCCCTAAACCAAAACCACTCACTGAAGGATGTTCCAAGCCCTGGCTCCCTTGAAAAGAATTAATGTTTTGAGCATGACTAGAGAAAGACATTGATCCTAAATTCAATGATGGATTGGAAGGAGGAACATGCCCACTTCCAAATTGAAAACCTTATAAAGGTACTGAACTAGTAGCCATCGAAGTCATAGATGTAGAAGCAGCAAAGGGTAAATTTGAATAAGTTGAGGGAACTCCACTAGATGGCATTCCAAAAGGATAAGCTCCTATGGAAGGAGTTGAGGGTTTGGTGCCTCCACTCAGAATCGGGATAGAGGTATAGCCAAAAACAAATGTAATAGGAATAATAGTATATATAGGAATAGTACCTCCTCTTACAACCAAGGAAGGAGTATGTACACCAGTTGTATTAAAAAAGCCACTAAGATTGGCCATTGGGAAGAAAGAAGGAGAGTGAAAAGGGCTAGTCGACCTATGAGTCATATTACCTATGAATGATATTACATAAGGAAGATGAGAAGGAAGAGGTTCTGGAGGAGTCTTAGGATGCTCTGAAACATCATCAATATCTACTTTCTCTTTCAATTGGAAGAATACTCTAGCAAGCACTAGAGCGTTTACGTACGGTTTATGGACTTGACTAGGTTTACCCTGTGAAATAAGAGCCCTTGAAGAAGGATACGTCTCTGTTGCATTAGCTAACATTGGTTCAAAAGCACCAACAAAATTATTCCTATGCCTTCTAGGTGAAGGTTTGACACTCGTAGGTGAAAACCCACCAGGCCTTGTATATCGACGAAGCAGACGATCTACCAATTTTATATATTAAGGTAATTAAAGACTCAAAACACATATGGAAATTTAGGAGCATAGAGAACTCACTAAAAATATCCTAAAAATACAACCAAGTAAACAACATCTAGGTATTTCCACTTCGAGTGATTAGTACTAGACACCAAAATACAAGAAAGTAAAGATAAGGATCTCGCAAAGGTAGTTTGGGATGACGAGCACCCAAGCCTACCAGCGAAGATATCAAAAGAAGTTATGCTAACCTCTAGACAATATCATTTCCGGTGAAAGTACCCAAGCATCATAAGGGAACCCCGTAGAACCACTATGAAAGTGATGCAATTTTTGCCTCAAGTACCACAAGAATTCCCCCTCGCAGTCACCTGTGCAGTCCCTAGGAAAGGTAATTAAGGTCACTACTTCATGATCATAATCCAGGAAGAATATTCATGGGCATGTGATCCAATAGGTAGGAGAGGGGGTATCTCTCTTTCCTTATCTTCACATGTCCTCGTGCTTAACTCCTTTGTTAAAGGAGCTTTCCCAAACAACTTAATGATATTGGATTTCCACTCTTTAGTAAACTTCTATAATTTTAGTTCAAGTGGCCTAGGAGAATTTACTCTCCACACACCTTTTCGAAGGCCATAAATTTGATAGACTAGTTGATGTTGCTATGACAAAAATAAAAAGTCTAGTTCATTTTAATTTTAAGCGCTTATTTTAATTGGTTGTTATTTAGGACAAGGGAATTGGAAGTGAGACTGATGATGTTATAACACAAAAGAAATCAATAGAAAACCTAGGCTACATGAAAATGCAACACTTCTTTTTCTTCAATGAAAGTGATTTCTACACGTGATCTATGAGAAAGCTAACAAATAAAAACTCTTTTTCTTTTTATTTTTAAGCACTCACACATTCAACACCTAACAAAAAATACTAAATGATGTCTAAAATGCAACTTACCCTAATGTACACTAGAATGAAAATGCAAGATTTAAGTAAAGCTAAAAAACAAACAAAGGTGAAGTCAAAAGCAAAAGCCACTTTATCGAGAAAAAATAAGCAAATCTCAAAGAGGAAACACTACTCAAAGAAAAAAGACTCTTAGCCTTGAAACGAGAATTCACACCTTTGCTAAAAACTTAGAAGAACAAAAAGGTCAAAAACCCAAAGAAAAGTAACCCAAAGAAAATGCTTTTCTTTTTCTTTAAAATCTTTAAAGACCGATAGTTTTAGATAGTGAAAGCAAGCATCAAATTTAAGACCAACAACAAGAAACAAACTCAAATCCCACTAGTCATCAATGAACGCAAAGTTTAAAAGATTAATGTAAATAAGAGACTAAAACACCTTGAATAATTTGGTCAGTAAGACACAAAGGATTCTAGAAATAAGAAAGATTCTAGGGAATTGAAATCTCGCATTTACCCAAGAATTGCGAACACCTTTCTCAAACAAATAATAAAAAGAAAAAATAAGCCAACTTAAATGATGTAAAAAAAGCAATAAAAAATACTGGGTTATTAACAAGTTGAATAACAACCAACTATAACGAAAACAAAGAACAACTAGACACTTCTTAAAGAAGGTTTGGAACCCAATTTCAGATATAAAAAGATTTAAAAACTGCAAACCCTAGGATGCCATAAACTTTTCACAAA
Source organism: Pinus taeda (assembly GCA_000404065.3). Taxonomy (NCBI): domain Eukaryota; kingdom Viridiplantae; phylum Streptophyta; class Pinopsida; order Pinales; family Pinaceae; genus Pinus; species Pinus taeda. Next base: position 63,337 of record APFE030205052.1, read on the forward strand.
CAAGATGAAGAATATCGACAAAGGCTAATAAAAAAGATAATTTTAGGTCTCATTCATACCAGAAAGACAAAAAAAACTTGGTCAAACCTCCAACAAAAGGCATAAATGAAAAAATTCAAATTTTTAGATCTTTACGCGACTGTTGTTGGGAGTGTGTTATATTCTTTCCACAATTAGCCCCAAGCGTGAAGCTGGGGGGTTAGAGGGGGGGTGATAGCCCCCTTCTACAACTGCCCCATAATTTTTTTTTTTGGATCCTATATTAGGTGGGTGGAACTACCTATGGTTTTGTGCATGGGTTTTGCACATGGTTTTAGGCATGAAGGTTTTCTGCCCATGGTATCTTGTAGATCCAGTTAAGGGAACTACAATTATGTTCTAATCCAGGGTTAATGGATTGGGGTTTATGGATGCTTCAAAATGTATATATATGTATTATAACATTGAAAGGAATATAATGAAAAATCAATCTGGTAGTCCCAATTTTGTGATCCAGGGGAAAATCTTTGTGTATATCTATTTTATGTTTTATACTCTCGCCATTGTTAATTTTATACTTTAGAATTCATATGCAATTAATTTCTATACAGGGCTGAAAACTACATTTGGTATCAGATCTGTTTCGTCATCAAGGGGACGCCTTTGCTACTGAGTGGTTTTGCTCATTCCTGTGGTAGACCTTGTTCAATGGGAGATTTGCGAGATCGATTCTTCCAACAAAAGAAGATAGCGAGCAGTGGAAAGAAAGAGATCGAGAAATTTAATGGTTAGATTTTTGAGTTGTGAAAACTCAATATGGAGGATCTGCTGCTGGATAAAGATTAATGGATCACAATATATTCACATACTAAACCAACGATAATGTCACATGACGACTGGGGGAAGTTGGATCAAAAAGGAAAGAGAAAAATACAATTGTTTATCTCATATTCAGTATTATTGAATGTATCAGGGGAAGCTATAGCAAAAGCTTTGTGGGACAAGTTAGGGACTTTGTACCAATATAAGTCTCTAGTGAGCAAACTGTTCCTAGGGAAAAAGATGTATAACCTGAGGATGAAGGATGGAGACTCGATGATAGAGCATCTGAAAGCCTTTAATACTATTGTAAGTCAGTTGTTGTCTATTGATGTTAAAATTTTATATGAAGATAAGTGCATCAGTTTGTTGTGTTCTCTACTAGATTTGTGGGATAGTCTGGTTGTTGCAATAGGTAGCAATACAACTACCTTGAAGTTTGATAAAATAGTCTCATCCTTTTTGTCAGAGGATATGAGATGAAAAAGTATGGAGGGATGGAATGGAGGTGCCTTGTTTGTATGAGGATGGTCCCAAGATAGAAACAAAAATAAGTCCTCGAGTGGGAGATCTAAATCTAGAGGGAGATCTAAATCTCTAGGAAAACCTATAAATTTGTGTTGGAAATATAAAAGGAATGGCACTTCAAAAAGGATTGTAGATCTAAATATCTCAAGAAAGGAAATGGATATGATGGTGCTCCTTCTGAAGAGGATAAAACCACCTTAGATGAAGGCGGGGATGTGTACTTGGATTCTTCTTCAAGTACTCATGTAGATCATGAAGAATGGTTGATTGACTCAGGTGCATCTTTTCACTTCATTCCCCATAGGGAGTGGTTCTGCGAGTATGAGAAATATAATGATGGTGATGTATTCTTAGGGGATGATAGAAAGGATATAATCATTGGAGGCAGAAAATCCAAGTTGAAGTTGCAAGGTGGAAGGATTAGAACACTTTCGGGTGTTCTGCATATTCCTGCATTGGCCAAAAATTTGATTTATATAAGCAATATTGATGATGCAAGGGGCTAAAAATAGTGTTTGAGAAAGATACCTGCAAGATGGTTCGAGGAGCATTCGTATTGATGTGGGGAGTTCATATTGGAACTATGTACAAGCTTATTGGTAGCACTGTTATTGATGGGTGCAATCATTTTATGGTTCCTAAAAGTGAAGTAGAAAACCTTGTGGTATTTGGAGAAAAGACCATGCTCTGTCATCAAAGTCTTGGACATATTGGAGAGAAGGGCCTTAAAATACTACATGGTAATGGTATGGTAGAAGATATGTCTAATTTCTCTCTGGATTTCTATTTCTATGAAATTAGAGAATGTGCACAATGATGTGTTTGGACTTGTGTCGGTTCCATTAATAGGTAAGTCTATGTAATATGTATCATTTATAAATAACTTCTCAAGGAATACATAGATATATTTCCTTGGGAAGAAATATGAAGTCTTTGACAGGTTTAAAGAATTTAAGGCTCTAGTAGAAAACCAGATAGAGAAGAAGATAAAGGTGTTGAGGATAGATAATGGTGGAGTGTTATGCAAGAAGATATTTGAAGAGTTCTGTAAGAAGTGTGGTATAGAATGACATAATAATACTCCATACACACCTCAACAAAATGGAGTTGTAGAAATAATGAATAGGAAATTGATGGAAAAGGCAAGAAGTATGCTAAGAGATGTCGGGTTAGGACAAGAATTCTAGCCAAAGGTAGTGGAGATTGCATGTTATCTGGTTAATAGATCACCTCCATTAGTGTTAGAGGATAAGTCTCCACATGAGGTATAGACAAATAAGAAACCTTCTCTTTCACATATGAGTGTATTTGGTTGTGATTCATATGTACATGTTCCAAAGGAGAGAAGAACCAAGTTGGATAGTAAATATGAAAGGTGCATATTTATTGGGTATAAGGATGGTTTAAAAGGTTATAAGCTTTGGAACCAAAAAATAAGGAAGGTCATGTACAACCGAGATGTGGTTTTTAGAGAGGTGAAAGATGTTATTAAACATGAAGTCCTACCAAAGGAACATGAGAATGTAGAGTTTGAGCTAAAGGAGGAAGAATCATACTCTACAGTAGAACAAGAATCAGAAGATGAAGAGCGCCACAAACTCCAGCTGTGAGAATATTAGTCCAACAAAGAAGGCAGCCATAAAGGTATAGTCTAGTTGATTTTTGTTCATTTTTTCTTTATCTATTACTGATGATGATCCCAAAATTGTTAGGGAGGAAATAGATTCAAAGGATGACAAACTATAGAAAGAGGCCATGGTTGATGAAATGGTATATTTGGACAAAATGAGGCTTGGGATCTAGTGGAGTTGCCGCTTGGAAGGAAACTCATTGGAAGCAAATGGGTGTTTAATGAGAAGATGAATGAAGAAGGAAAGGTGGAGAAATACAAAGCTCCGTTGGTAGAAAAAGGTTATTCCTAGGTGTCGAGAATTGATTTTGATGATATTTTTTCTCCTATTGCTAAGGCAGTTTCTATTAGATTAATTTTATTTGTTGTTGTTGCTTTCAATTTTGAGGTAGAACAGATGGATGTGAAAACATCATTTCTTCACGAGGATATGGAAGAAGATATCTACATAAATAAACCTGAAGGATTTGTGATGAAGGGCAAGAAATAACTGGTATGCAAGTTAAAAAAGTCACTGTATGGGTTAAAATAAACACCAAGGATGAGGTATTGGAAATTTGATACATTTATACGCGGACTTGGCTTCACCAGAAGCAAAGAGGATGACTATGTATATTTTAAATTAATTGGCGATTGTATTATTTTTCTATTCTTGTAAGTGGATGATATGTTGCTTATTGGAAATGACAAAGAAATTATCTAGGAATTGAAGACCCAATTGTCATCCAAATTTGACATGAAAGATATTGGTGCTACAAACTATATTTTGGGTATGGAAAGTAAGTGAGATCAGGTAAAGAGGAAGCTCTGGTTAAACTAAAGGAAGTATGTTGAGACAATACTGTAGAGGTTTAATATGCAAGATAGTAAACTGGTCACAAAGGTTCCTATTCCTATAGGTGTAAATTTATTTGTTGAACAGTGTCCCAAGACACACGAAGAGGAAGAGGACATGTCCCATGTTCCATATGTAAGTGTAGTTAGTAGCGTGATGTATGCAATTGTATGTACTAGACCAAATATTGCACATGTAGTGGGAGTATTTAGCGGGTTTATGTCAAAACTAGGGAAGGATCATTGGGGAAAGTGAAGCGAGTTTAGATATTTGGTGGCAGTAGTGATTATGGTCTGTGATACCAAGGAAGACCAGGGTTTGATAGAGTTTTAGATATTCATGGATTTATTGTTGCAGACTGGGCTGGAGATATGGATTAGAGAAGATCTATAAGTGGGTATATTTTTAACATATTTGGAGGTACATTCAGTTGGATGAGAAAGAGATAGTTTGTAGTGGCACGTTCAAATACAGAGGCAGAATACATGGTAGCCACTCATGTAAGTAAGGAATCAATTTGGTTTTAGAGATTATGTTCAAGTATTGGGTTAGTACAGAGAGATATAAGGATAGACCGAGACAGCGTAAGTGCAATATTCATGGCAAAGAACCCTGCTTATCATTCAAAGAAAAAGCACATTGATGTTCAGTATCACATTGTGAGGGACATGGTTGAAGGAAAAAAGGTGTTGCTGGTAAAGGTGGACACTTTGAAGAATACTGCAGATGCATTGACAAAGTATGTGAGCATTGAGAAGTTTTTTTGGTGTAGAGAAACAATGGGTGTTATAGGGATGGACCTATCACTAAGCTCTCCTGTGACCCCCTGTGTGGAAAAGGGAACAACAAGCAGGAGAATGTTGGGTGTGTGTTATATTGTTTGCACAACTAGCCCCATGCATGAAGCTAGGGGATTACGAGGGGGAGGCTAGCCCCTGACTGTCGGGGGGTTTGGGGCAGTACCCTGGGAAGTTTTTTGTGGATTCTATATTAGGTGGGCAGGCCTACATATGGTTTTGTGCATGGGTTTTGCACATGGTTTTGGACACGATGACTTTCTGCCCATGGTATCTTGTAGATCTGGTCAAGGGAGCTACGTTATGTTCTAATCCAGGGTTAACAAATTGGGGTTTATGGATGCTTCGTCATGTATATATATGTATTATAACATTGAAAGGAATATAATGAAAAATCAATATGGTAGTCCTGGTTTTGGGATCAAGGGGAAAATATTGTGTATATATATTTTATGTTTTATGCTCTTATTTATTTTTTGTTTGTAGAATTCGTATGTATGTAATTTATGTACAGGGTTAAAGCCTAGAACTGTCTGAGTCTATAACCATGTATGTACATGATCATTGTGGAGCTATAAAAAGGGTCTCTTTCACCTCTAATTACCTCACATTAATATGTCAATCCGGGAACGTTTTGTTATTTCAAAGAGTGTCTCAGTCTGAGGCTATCATTTGCCAGAGAGTAATGCTAGTAGCATAGTGTTTGAAAATACAAGAGTAAACGGGAACTACTTCAAGAGATTAAACCACACATTCAGAAGACTAAGCAATTTATCAGTCAAGGGTTCTGTAGCAATAACCCATCCCTTTGGAAACTGATGGAAAAGGAAATCAGAGAATAGATCGTGGATCTGGGAGCCGGACAATAGATGGCAATGCTCACTACAGCTTGAGATCGTTCTTCACACCAAAATAACAAATGACAAGAAATGGAATGACAAATAAGAAATGGAACAACAATTAAGAAATAGAACAGTAGTAATGGAACAACAATTACAAAATAGAAAAAAAAATCTGAAATGGAACAACAAACCTGAAATGGAACAAAAGTTAAGAAATAGAACAACAACTAAGTCTAACAAGCAGTAACACCTTAGTCTATAAGATCGAATGTACTAATTGTAATCTACAGGAATCAAACAATAATCCTTCACTCTTAAAGGCGGATTGAATAACACACCAAAATGGAATAGTACTGATTACTGATGAATTATAGAACAACGCTTAAAGACCATATATACACACAACACACTTAAATAGTAATCTGATCCAGGTATCACCTCAGTTAGAAAGAGTGCGACTGCATTTCAAAATAGAACAACATTGTTTATAAATCCAATAATCGCAAACAACATAACTTCCAAGATGAATTCCGTAATGCTAATGAACAAGTGCATAGCACAAAAGCTCTGTAATTAAACAACAACAATATTCTGTAAAGACTAGAAGTATTATATCAACACCTAAAAGAACAGGAATACGATGCAGAGTCAATACAATAGTTCTGTCTTTAGAAACCTCAATAAATTAAACATAACAGAGCATGTGATGTAAACTTACAAAACACATCAGATTACCAAATAACGTCGATAAACAAACCACGCAAAAATCAAATGTAATGGTACAAGAGAAAGTGTCCTCCAGGGCCGGGCCCTTAGCCTCCAGGGGTACACTACTTGAAGTTATTCCAGACTCAAAGATGAAATAATAACCAAGTTTGTATTAATGCATAAAGTGAAATTACAATAGATCAGTTCTTAACAAGACACGATGATCAAAGTTTTGATCTTAAAGGAAATTACATAAAACATAACAACGTCCAACTCTCCTCCCGAGCTAACAGTGCTGCCCCTTTTATAAGGGTGAAGGCGGAGATATCTAAGTGCAGAAAATAGATAAAACAATGATCCCTCAGGATCAAGAATCTTGAGGGATTTGCTAAACCGTTAATCCTCAGTCATTTCTTTTCTTTCCTACGGCGAGCTGATATCTACACTTCCTTTCCAGGGCCGATTCGCTTTGATTTTCTTTGCCTTGTTTGCATACGGTCTCCTGTCAAAGGGACAGCGGTTAACCTGTCCTTGTCCTTTCCTTTGGAACGACAACTTCTCGTTTTTCCTCTTTCCTGTATGAGGAAATGACAATTGTCAGTGTTTTCATCTTGCATATTAATCTCACATGTTTTATTAAAATTCTTTATCGTTTTCCGAGTTCATGATGCAAAAAGGTTTGTAAGTTCTAATGAAAGGACACTGAAATAATCATCAAAAACATACCTTCTTTAGTACTCGACACACCCCCCTGCTTACCCTTGTTCATGCCCTCATGAAAACATTGTAGTTGACGTGTAAGGCAGTGAGTGAGTAGGCTGGAGATGGAATCTCATGTGAAGGCCTACAACCATGATGCATAACTAGGTATTCAAAGAAATGACTTGTCTGACCCTCAGGCATCTCATACAAGGATTGGTATTCGGGTGCGGGGTGCCAAATAATTGGACTCTGGAACCAATATCATAACCAGGATGGCCCTGCCCTCAAGATGATTTTTCCATAGAGGTGCAAGTGGTTGGCGGCTAATTTAAAGTTTTCATAATTTAATGGTTCCCTGAGATGGATATTCGGATTAGAGATTTGATACCGAAATTTAGCTGCATCAATGGCAGGGTCTTTGATAGAGAAAAAGTATTCTAATCCCTGTCGAATGAGTGCCTCATGCATGGGTCCTAATGCTTTAATTACACCTAGAGTCTTCATGAGGTTTCTATGTTTTCTCCACAACTGTACTGGATCCCTAGGCTATGCTCTTATCCATAAATCTAATTCGTTTTATTGTCTTTGGAAAGCATTATAGGCTTTGAGCCATTTAATTTGATTAACCCCAAATGAGATAAATGCCTGTAATTGGATATCCCCAACAAAAGGGCCAGGGTTCAGCTCAGTCTCCTGTTCTAATACAAGGTTATGTAAATAAAACTCACACAGTAGTCTCTGAACTTTTACCCCGTAGTGCTTACAATAGTTTATAAAATCATTGACGGTGTTAATTTGTATGGGAGAACTTGCTTTAACAGCCTTTATTTTCAATTGCAAATATCTTTCCGTTAAAAACAAGGCATAATTCTTAGCAGGGGCTCTACATGCTAGGACGTCATTGTATAAAGAACATAAGGTATCCATCTGTTTGATAACTATATCTAACCTACGAGTTACCTTCGTGACTTTTTCTTATTCCCTTCACCACCCTTCAAAGGCCTGGCTTTCAGATAGATTGACGTTCCTAAGCTGCTACTGTAGCTCTTCATACTTTTCTCGAGGGACCATTTTCTCTCTAAGCTTTTCTGCTGCTTGCTGAGCTTGCTTCAAACCCTTTGGTAGGGTTACCATTTTTGGATCTCCTTTCCATGCGGCAGTGGAGGCCGGGAGTTTTACCTGAACTTTCTTGTTGCGTTGTTTTGAGTTCATGACTCTAATCACTCCCGAAGGTGGTGCCTCCGTCTGAATTTCCTTATCGCGGGTGAACATCTCATCCATTTCTATATTAATGTGGATATCAGTCCATTGCTATTCCTTTTCAATTGGAATAGCAGTGTGTTTCTCAGCATCATTTGGAACAACAACGTGGTTTTCGACAGGGTTTTGAACAATAGGATGGAGTCTGGTCCTTTGCCCCTTTGTCTTGAGGGGTTTTGCTGGAGTGGTTGCATTTTTCCTTCCCGAAGTCCTTTTTACCCTTTTCCTTGCTTTTAGAATCCTAATCTGCTGGTGGAGATGGACTATTATATTCAGTAATCTCTACTATTCCTTTCACAATTCCCTAATTTCCGCAGTTTCCTTAGAAGGAACAACAGGCTGTTCACTGCAGCCTGGACTGTGACTAATTCCCAGATTTTCTCTCTGGGGTGTTTCTTCAATGTTTTGCTCTAGTTGTTCCGGGGCAAGAACCCTAACTGGTTCTATTATTTCTTGGGCGACCTCCTTTTCCGCCCCTGTTTCCTCCGGTGTTAGAGTCTTAGTTTCATCTCTCGTGTTGTTCCACTGCTACAGGCCTAGACAGTACCCCGATAGAGTCACGCAGGAACACAAGCATCGCTCCACTACTGATGAGTCTAGTTAATACCCCGGTGGAGTTACTTGCATCACCTCTCTACACATGAGGCCATTCTCTTCCTTTTCCTTATTCATTTTGAAATTTTGAAATTTTTCACTTTTCATTTTTTCATTTTTTTATTTCTCGTAATTGTACATAGCACTTATTCATTTCAGAGGTGGAAGAAGGATCTCGACTTATTGAGAGCAGAAGAGGTTGTTCCTTCAGAGAATTAGTTTTACATATACCTTTGACAAGCTTGTTAAGGTTTTTCCCCTCACCAACTGGTTCTGTTATTTCTTGGGCGACCTCCTTTTCTGCCCCTGTTTCCTTCGGGTGTCTTCTGGATAGGAACAGATTGTTCCTGTTCAGCATCTCCTGTCATATTTTCATCATGAACAGGAAAATTATCTTCTTCTGCCTCCTTTGTATTTGATTCTTCAGGTGCATTTTCCTCCTGAGGTTTTTCTTCGGCATGGAGATCTGATGGACTGGAAGGTTGGCCATATTCGCCCATATTGGCCAAAAATTTGGTGAATTCATCTTCTCCCAATGGGTCCTGCAATGGGCTACCTTCCTGTTGTTCCATTTCCTCCTCCTGCTCAGATTGCTCGGCTTCTTCTTCTTCTTCAGATTGCTCGACTTCTTCTTCTTTTTCTCCTTCTTCTTCTTCCTGCATTCCTTTCTCATCATCTTCCCCTTCTGGTCGTGGGGGTTGCTCATCTTCTATTTCTACCAGCTGGCTGGTGTTTTCTTGGGGCTTCTCTAGCCTCCCTCGTAGTCGTGCTAGCCGGACTGATTTCCTGCGTTTTTCTGGACGCTCGGGTGTACTGGTGGCATGTTTACGTTTTTCTGGACACTCGGGTGTACTGGTGGCATGTTTAAATTTTGGGGATGGTGTGGTCAATCCTCCATTTATCATGGCAATTAGCTCTTCCCAGTTGCTCTGCTGCTGGGTAAGGCTATGGCTGACTCTTAGCTGAATCAACCCACGATGACTAACAATTGACTCTACATGCTGTTCCTTTTTTGTGCTCCGTGCAACATCATGAAGTAATGAATTAAAAAATGCAGATAAATTTACAGAGCATTTTTGTTTTAGTACAACTAACAGTTTAAGATGTCGTGGTCTTACCACGTCTTTTCTGCCTTCACAAGTGATGTAGCTTTGAATGGTCTTCACCAATTCCGCCCACAGCTCTCCTAATGTTGCTGGAAGAACCCCCTTTCCTCTAATTGTCAAGCTCTAGCCTTCGTCCTGGAAGATTTATATAATCTTCTGCAATCTCTCATTATTTAACGTCCATACAGGTCCAACAGCTGGCAGTCCCGAGACTTCTATGATTATGTCATCAGTGACTGCTATGCATCTACCCGTCACTGTGGAGTGATCTCTTGCAAGTTCTGCAAGAATTCAATTTCCACAGTCTCGTTAGACTCCTGCAAGTGTTTGAGATAAGTCAGCCACCCTGCTCTTGCCAGGATTTCCCGGGCTGCAGTAGAGACTGTTAACACCTGCGGTTCTCTCCAAATCGATATTCCTCCCATGCTTATGGTTTCGCTGTAAACTTTCAATGGAACGACAGCTGTTCACACTGTTAAAACACAGAGAGGCTGACAAATGCAAGACTCGCTCAAAATCTAATGCTGCAGAGTATACCATGGAAATGGCTTATGAATAGCAAGTCATGCAAAAAAATAAAAAATAGTATACTGTTGATCCATGCTATAACCCAGTACACAGCTTGCCGAATAGTGATCTGACACGTAATCTAGGGAATGATGAGGTTAACCTCCCCCCCGCAATGTGATAGGCTGTCCCGGCCGTCAAAATAAAGGAGCGGCGCCCGTTCTGAAACAGAGTCCTTAAGAAATAGCGTATGGCAATATGCCATGTTTACAAAAGTGGAAAATTACCGAAATCGAGGCGTAGAGTTCGGTCGCTTAATACGTAAGAGACTGCGGTGATATGATGTGAGGCTGGGTGTAGGAATTTACAGGGTAAGTTCCTCAGACAGAACACCAGAAGGACACCGCTCACAAACAGATCACAGATCAATACACCAGTATTTTGACGTGGTTAAAACCCTCAGAGAGGGAAACAGTCCACGGCCTGTGCCAACGTGGCTACTACAGGCAATTTATTAATAAAAGAATGAAAATTTACATAAGCTTCTCTCATGCACGGTTAACCTACAAATGACCCTCCATGCGCTTTAAATAGAATTCATGGACCAATCGGGTGTCAAGCCACGGATCAAGTGTCGGTAATACCGAGGAGAGAATGAACCGTCGGATCACTACGTATCGTGACCGTCGGATTGTAAGTTACAAAATGTACAACGGTAAAGAAACACACTTTACCTAACTCTATACCTAACTCTATACTAGACCAAGTTGAACTTAACTATTCCTATGTGTCGGAATATCCTAACACTGGGGATAGGACATCTGCCGTCGATAGAGAGTCTCATGCGATCATTGTCAGTTGCTCTGTCATGATTGGTGATAATATATATTCATGCGTTGTATGGTTTGGGAAATAATATATAATTGATTACCAAGGCATAAGAAACAGAAGGGTGCTAATAACTTACCTATTGGTGTAAATAATGTGACTTCAATACCATTAACAGTGCTCTGCTGCTTACAGGTGTCCATAACCTTGGCGGAGTTGTTTATTTCACCCATGGAACCATGATCCTTTGTGTATGCTTAGGAAATGTTGTGCGATGTCAAACTGTAGGCCATTATGCTGGCTTGGTGACCAGTTAGCCATAATGCCATTCACGAGGAAGGAGCAAAAGGTGGGCAGGCCGGCTCGTGATGAGACCTCCTGTTCCAAGGGTTCTTTATTTGATATACCTTTTGGACCATATCCCTGGAGTGGTGGCCATAGTGGGAATGCCACTTCGCTTTCATCCTCATGATCATGGTAGGCTAGCTCTTGATGAGACCCCCTATCCTGCATTTGACAACTTATAAGTCATGTTTGCTCTTTTCTCTTTCTTTCTCATCCAGTACTTTCCCTATTTATACACAAAGGGTGGTTCAACACTCCTTAAGAGTAGGAATGGTGGGAGAAGTCTTAACATCCCAATAGGAAGATATAAACCCTTTGCTCTTATTCCTGAATAATAATCAAAGAGGATTAAAAGGGACCAACATGATAGAGATAACCAATCAGAGAAAAATTAGTAGAACAATGACAACAAAAGATAATGAATAAGCGTGTCCTTCCTTCTATCATCTTACCAATTCAGAGCAATTTCTTATAAAGATAGCGATTTTATGATTCACTGATTTTAGTATGTTGTGATTTTGTATCCATTGCATAAGTGCATCACTGTATTCTAAAAGACTTGAAAGAACAGGAATAATAAGCATCCTTAATTTAGAACAGAAAAAGGAACAAGCTGTTTCAAAGGGAGAGCAAAGGAATGCAAGTGGTGTTCCTTTTGGAAAAAGGAACAACAAAAGACCACAAATGAAAATGCAAATGTCGTTCCTTTGAAAAAGGAACAACAAAGATGGAAAACGCTGTTCCTTTGGAAAATGAACAGCAGAAATCGAAAACGTTGTTCCTTTGGAAAAGGAGTAGCAAATGCACTGGTGCCGTCCATTTGGAAAAGGAACAACAGAAATCGAGAATGTTGTTCCTTTGGAAAAGGAACAACAAAAATCGAAAATGTTGTTCCTTTGGAAAAGGAACAACATAACACACAAATGTCGTTCCTTTGGAAAAGGAACAACATAAATTGAAAATGATGTTCCTTTGGAAAAGGAACAGCAAAACACACAAATGCCATTCCTTTGGAAAAGGAACAACAAAAATCGAAAATGTTGTTCCTTTGGAAAAGGAACAGCAAAAGCACAGATGTCGTTCCTTTGGAAAAGGAACAACAGAAATAAAAAAATGTTGTTCCTTTGGAAAAGGAACAGCAAAACACACAAATGCCGTTCCTTTGGAAAAGGAACAGCAGAAATCAAAAATGTTGTTCCTTTGGAAAAGGAACAACATAACACACACATGCCGTTCCTGTGGAAAAGGAACAACAGATATAAAAAATGTTGTTCCTTTAGAAAAGGAACAACAAAAACACAAAAATGTCGTTCCTTTGGAAAAGGAACAACATAAATAAAAAATAAAGAAAGAGAACAACATTACAGCAAAATAATGGTTGATCCAAAGGGGCTTGTGCTTTTGAAAAAGGAACAACCAGAAGAAAATGTTGTTCTTTTGAAAAAAAGGAACAACAAAAAAATAGTAACGTCAAAACGTTGATTCAACAATATGTACAAAAATGATTTAACAAAAGAAAAGAAATTATGTACAAATTGTAAAAAGAAATCAATTCCTTAATGAATTACAGGTGAGGAAGACTTCTCTTCCTCCCCCAAAATCTCCATATTAGAGTCTTGGCGTAGCTGCTGGTAGGATTCCCGAGTGAGTGGTTTGCGATAGAGTCAAACGCGGTGGCCATTTGCCTTGAAGACATATCCAGAACCGTCAATAGTGATTAGAGTAAGGGTACCATTGTCATGTACCTTCTGGATTTCGTATGGTCCCAACCAACGAGTCTGGAGTTTCCCGGGGAAGTCCTGAAACCTTGAGTCGTACAAAAGAGCCCAGTCTCCTTTGTGGAAGACTTTATTTTTAATGAGAGCAACATGCCATTTAGCTCACTGCTGCTGGATCAGGGCAACGTTTTGAAGTGTAGAGAGCCTAATTTTGTCCAGCTCATTGATCTACTGTAATCAATTAATCTGTGCCTCGGTTAGATCTAAGCCAACTTCTTGTGTTGTTCGTAATGTTTGGATTTTGAATTCTATGGGGAAAATGGGTTGTTTTCCAAACACTAATTGATAAGGTGAGTAACCAGTGGTACTTCTCCATGTTGTTCTATAAGCCCACAATGCTTCAAGTAGTCTGGCAGCCCAATCATGTCTATGTGACGCAATGGTTTTCATTAGGATTGCTTCTATTATTTTATTGCTGTTTTCTACTTGTCCATTTGCCTATGGGTGGTATGGAGTAGTGATTTTATGTTGGACATGATAGTTTTTGAGTGTTGCAGCTATTCTGTTCCTAGCAAACTGTGGTCCACCATCTGTAGTTATCTCTCTTGGAAGGCTGTACAAATAGATGGAATAGGAACTGTATGACAGAGTCCTATGTAGCTCTTGGCAATGCCTCTACTTCAACCCACTTGGTGACATATTCTGTTGCCACCAAAATATATGTTTTCTGGTTTGATGATGGGTTAATTGGTCCAACGAAATCAAGAGCCCATCACTCGAATGGTTCGATGACTAGTTGTGGTTTCAGAGGCATCTCATCAGTTTGACCAGGGCGTCTTGCTCTTTGGCAACTGTCACAGGCTTGGACGAACTTATTTGCATCTTTGAAAATCATGGGCCAATAATACACTGTTTGCAGCACTTTATGTTCAGTTCTGCGATCGGCGAAATGTCCACCACATGGTCCGTCATGGCATGCTTTTAAAATGTCAAAGATTTCATCTTCTCGAACGCATCTCCTGATATGCATGTCTAACCTTGTGTGGAACAAATAGCCCCCAGTCCAAGAAAATTGAGTACTCTGCTAAACAATCTGTTTTCGCTCATTAGGGGTTAGATGCTTTGGTAGTTTACCTACTGCTAGGTAATTAGAAACATCAGCATACTAGGGTGTTTGAACAGCCACAACAATCAGATGCTCATCCGGAAATTGATCTTCAACTGCTGCTGCATCAATTGGCTTTGGCTAATCGGCTACATGATTTTCTTTTCCAGGTCTATCCTTGATTGTAATATCAAATTCTTGCAATAAAATCAGCCATCTAGTTATTCTGCCATTTGTGATAGGCTTGTTTGCTAAATATTTTATGGCAGAATGATCTGTCTACAAGATAACAGGATATCCAGTAATATAATGTCTGAACTTATTGACAGCATGTATTACAGCTAGAAATTCTTTTTCAGTAACAGTGAGTTTAATTCAGCAGGGGATAAATTTTTGTTGATGTAATAAATTGCATATGGTTTTTTATCCTTTTCTTGCCCAAGGACCGCTCCAATGGTTGTATCTGAGGCATCAAATGATATTTGGAATGGCAAATCCCAATTTGGTCCTCGAAGGACTGGCGCTATGGATACGAGCTTCTTCAGATCCTTGAAAACACGTTCACATTTTTCTATCCAAAGAAAATCAACGTTACCAGTTAGTGCATACAAGGGTGCAAAAATATGTGAATAATGTTCTATAAACCTCCTGTAATAACCAGAAAAACCAAGAAAAATGTGTACCTCCGTTTGAGTGGTAGGAGTGGGAATAAGCAAAAATATTTGGACTTTGGCTGGGTCTACCTAAATGCCAGTTGCTGAAATATAGTGTCCTAGGATAAGTCCTTCCGTCATCATCATATAACATTTTTCATGGCTTAAACAAAGCCTGGTAGCAATGCAGTGTTGTAGGACTTTTTCTAGTGTATCCAGTGCTGGATCTAAATCATCTCCATATGGTGTAAAGTCATCGCAGTATACTTCAAGTCCTTCATTTATTAAGTCTGCAAAAATGCTAAGGATAGCCCCTTGGAATGTGGCAGGAGCATTGCATAAGCCAGAAGGTAAAACTTGGTAGGCAAATGTTCCCCAAGGACAAGTAAAAGTAGTTTTGTGTTGGTCTTCAGGGGTAATCTGAATCTGATTGTATCCACTGAAGCCATCCAGGAAAGAAAATAATTTCTTTCCTGCCAAAGTGTCTAATACTTGGTCGATGAATGGGAGATGGAAGTGGTCTTTTTGTGTTGCTTTATTTAGCTCTCTGTAGTCCACACAGATTCTCCATTTCCCATTCTTTTTTGGTACCACCACAAGCGGAGAGACCCATTTACTATCAGAGATAGGATAAATGAAATTGACATCTAAAATTTTTTGAAGTTCAGCTTTTACCACATCATTTAGATGAGGATTTAGTCTCCTATGAGGCTGTCGAATAGGTCTCGCATCTTTCTCTATGTAAATGTGGTGTGTACATAACTGAGGGTCAATTCCTTTCATATCAGCGTAGTCCCATGCAAATGCTTCTTTATATTTCCTTAACACATGAATGAGCTTCATTTATTGTTCGGATGTGAGGTTGGCATTGATGTTTAAGGTTTTTCTCGGTTCAATTTCCACAATTTTACTATTTTCAACAGAGGTAACAGGTATTATATGATCATGTGTATCTTTAAGAGGACCCTCTTCTAATTCACTATCAAATGCTGCTTTTATCATGTGACATTGTGTGCGGGATGTGAGTTGAGTTTGACTAATGAAATTATTAATGGCATCGTCTTCTGTTTGGTCTTTGAAATCAAGTGCCTCTTGTATAGTTAATGGAGATTTAATGTTATCAGTAAGGTATGATACATGGTGCCTATTAGTTTTGACTATTGTGACACTTGGCTGCGCTGGAGGATATAGAACTAGGTTCTTGATATCTGCTCCTCTGGTTATGATCATATTTCCTTGCCGACAGCCAATATAGGCATGGGCAGTGGCAAGCCAAGGTCTACCTAAAATCAATGGATGTCTATCAAGTCGGGTTTTGGGATTTATTATCAAAAAATCGGTTGGATATTCCCAGGAGTCAACAGAGACCATGACATCATGTAGTGTGCCCTCTGGCCTAACCACAGATCGGTCAGCCAATTCTATCAAGGTAGAGGTGGGTTCTATAGATGTAATTCCTAGCTTTTTGCAAGTAGTGGTTGTTAAGATATTGATTGCAGCTCCTAGGTCAACTAAGGCATTGGAAAGGTTCTGACCATAAACTTGCACAGTTACTATTGGATTTCCTAGGTCTTCGTATTTAATGGGTGCTTCTTTTCCTGATAATAAGTCAGATAGAGTGCCGACTACTTGGACTTTGGATTATTTGTTATATTCCTCCTTGGTTTATTTATGCACAATTCTTTGATAGTTTTTGTGTATATCAGGATGTCTTGAATGGCTTGGAGGAATGGAATTTTTATGTACAAATTTTGTAATTCTCCCAGATGTCAAAATCAGGATATTGTATAGGTCGAGGTATGACTAATTGTTCTGGGAACGGGGGAGAGGATGTGGTTTCTTGATTATGAGTTTGTTGTTTATTCACATCCTCTTCTTGTGACAAATGTTCTTTGGGTAACTGATTTTCAACCTGAACTGTCTTATCTCCCTCGGTTTCAATAATACGCCCAGATCTTAACAGAAGATCATTACACTCCTTCAGATCGACTCCTATTTCTAGTGTTTCTATGATTTGGACAGATTGGACCGGTCTGTTATTTGGATTGGGGTTGGGTTGGGCTGGGAGTTGCGGTCTTAGATTAGACTAGGGATTTTGTTGTAAGGCTGGCAGTGTAGGTTGAGGGAGCGGAATGGTTCCCACTGGCTGGTGCATTAGTCTTTGCTAGTTTGTCTGCCAGGCTAAACTTTGTGAAGTAGGGGGAGTCCATTGTGGTGGGTATGCATTACTTTGCCAATATGGTGGGGTATAAGGAAGATTCGGCCAACCAGGTTGGCTTGCCTGATTTAGGCATGGGGTTGAGGAAGGAAACGACTGTGGTGACTAGTTTGGAAATGGGGGTTGAAATTGACTTTGCCACATATTATACTGTTGAGCATTATACTGCAGAGGCTGAAAAGAAGAAGTTGGGTCTGGAAACATACCAAATTGTCACTGCTGCCACTGACGGCACTAATTGAGCAAATACACCGATTCTGGTTCTTCTTCTGCTTCCTTATATACTGCTTTCAATCTAGGAAGTGAGGGGTAGCTCTCTGTAAGGTGATCTTTTGTGTAGATGGCACATGTTTGGACTGCATCCAGTGGACACTCCTTATGGCTATGCTTTTTCCTGCATCGGGGACAGAAGATTGCCAAATTCTGTTCTGCCTCCATTTGCTTCTGTTTAGCCTGCATAATATCAAGTTGTATAGTTAGTGTCCCTAGTATATCAGTTTTAAAATTTTCCAATAAATTTCCAATTTCTACACGCGTTACTCCTTCTGTCGAAATTTTATTATTTCTTACAAACTGATCATGTTCTGCTAGTTTTACTCTTGTGCTGCCTCTCGAGCTCCTGATACATAAATCAATAATGTTAGCAAAACTTTCTTGATAAATATCTCCTTTTCCCATAATGTTTAATGTTTCAATCCATTGTTCCTTCATGCCCCTTATTAATGCTATTTTTAACACATTATCAGTTAAAGGCAGTGATGCATAAGGAGATCTTTGTAGATTATAATGGAAACGTTCCACATACTCCTCTAATGTTTCATTTGGTCTAGCTATCATCTGGAATATTTTGTCCTTCAGTTCTCTAGACCTGCAATAGTCCTAATATTTCTTTAGAAAAGATTCTTTCATTTGATCCCAGTTATTTATAACCCCGCCACCTAATCCCATAAACCATCTTAAAACAACCCCTTTAGTGTAGAGGGAAATAGTTTTAGTTTCTGGGGGTCGGTGGTGTAACCATATCCCCTGCATAGTACATAAAATTCAAATAAAAATGCATCCGGATCTTCTGATGTAAGACCGTGGAATGTAGGGATATGTTGAAGAGGGATTACTTTCATAGGTGCATTTGCTACAGAATCCACTATGGGGTATTGTAATGTAGAGGTTTGGGTGTTTGGCTGGTTTTGAGCCATTTGGTAAAATATATGTCAATAACCTTCTGGGATATCTAGGAGGGTATTCCTAGGTTGAGAGGGAATGGCTTTAACAGGAATAGTTTTAATAGCACTTCCCTTATCTAGGATAATGAGAGTGCCTAATGTTTGAGGAGATTGAGTTTCTTCAAAGATGATTTTTGCAGCACTTCCCTTGTCTGGGTTGTTCAATGGCTGAGTTGTCTCAAGAGGAGATCTCGGTTCCTCAGTTTCCCCTGTCTCTCCTCCTCCTTCACAAAGATTACTGAAATTCCCTTCCTGCAATAGTTCTGGAGTAAAATATTTCTTGAAATTCCTGCTCTTCAGTTTGACTATGCACCTTAGCAAAGGCTACATATGGTGATCCTGTGGCCTAAAGGGAACTAGTAGGTTGTTTAGAAATAACTTTCCTGGGTCCTAATGAGGGCTGAGATTTTGTTTTCTTGAAGATTTCGTCTATGAAGGTTGGTTGGCCAAGGGTCACCGGCCCCTTAGCTCTTTCTCGCTTGGGTAGAGGTTTGGAATTTTTATTTTCTGGATTTTTCTGCTTAGTCATGCAATCAAATTAACTACTAAATTCTACTCAAACAAAACAACAACAAATCTGTAGGAAAGTGGGTAGAGGAGCAGGGCTATTACATGCTCCACACGTAGGTTCTTACCTTCCGTTTTCAAAACCCAATTATTCCCTAGCAGGTTCGTACACTACTTTGAAAAAAAAAGAACAAATGGCTACACTCTTTCCCCGGCAATGGCACCAAAATTTGGAGCTAAAAAGGGTCTCTTTCACCTCTAATTACCTCACATTAATATGTCAATCCGGGAATGTTTTGTTATTTCAAAGAGTGTCTCAGTCTGAGGCTATCATTTTCCATAGTAATGCTAGTAGCACAATATTTGAAAATACAAGAGTAAACGGGAACTACTTCAAGAGATTAAACCACACATTTAGAAGACTAAGCAATTTATCAGTCAAGGGTTCGGTAGCAATAATCCATCCCTTTGGAAACTGATGGAAAAGTAAATCAGAGAACAGATCATGGATCTGGGAGCCGAACAGTAGATTCCAATGCTCACTACAGCTTGAGATCATTCTTCACACCAAAATAAGAAATGGAACAACAATTAAGAAATAGAACAGCAGTAATGGAACAACAATTACGAAATAGAACAACAAATCTGAAATGGAACAACAAACCTGAAATGGAACAACAAACCTGAAATGGAACAGCAAACCTGAAATGGAAAAACAGTTAAGAAATAGAACAACAACTAAGTCTAACACGCAGTAACACCTTAGTCTATAAGATCGAATGTACTAATCGTAATCTACATGAATCAAACGGCAATCCTTCACTCTTAAATGCGGATTGAATAACACACCAAAATGGAACAACACTGATTACTGATGAATTATAGAACAACGCTTAAAGACCATATATACACACAACACACTTAAATAGTAATCTGATCTAGGTATCACTTCAGTTAGAAAGAGTGCGACTGCATTTCAAAATAGAACAACATTGTTTATAAATCCAATAATCACAAAGAACATAACTTCCAAGATGAATTCCATAATGCTAATGAACAAGTGCACAACACAAAAGCTTTGTAATTAAACAACAACAGTATTCTGTAAAGACTAGCGGTATTATATCAACACCTAAAATAACAGTAATACGATGCAGAGTCAATACAATAGTTCTGTTTTTAGAAACCTCAATAAATTAAACATAATAGAGCATGTGATGTAACTTACAAAACACATAATATTACCAAATAGCTTCGATAAGCAAACCATGCAAAAACCAAACGTAATGGTACAAGAGCAAGTGTCCTCCAGGGCCAGGCCCTTAGCCTCCAGGGGTACACCGCTTGAATTTATTCCAGACTCAAAGATGAAATAATAACCAAGTTTGTATTAATGCATAAAGTGAAATTACAATAGATCAGTTTTTAACGAGACACAATGATCAAAGTTTTGATCTTAAAGGAGATTACCTAAAACATAAAAACATCCAACTCTCCTCCCAAGCTAACAGTGCTGCCCCTTTTATAAGGGTGAAGGCGGAGATATCTAAGTGCAGAAAATAGATAAAACAACGATCCCTCAGGATCAAGGATCCTGAGGGATTTGCCGAACCGTTAATCCTCAGTCATTTCTTTTCTTTCCTGCGCCGAGCCGATATCTCCACTTCCTTTCCAGGGCTGATTCGCTTTGATTTTCTTTGCCTTGTTTGCATACGGTCTCCCGTCAAAGGGATAGTGGTTAACCAGTTCTTATTCTTTCCTTTGGAACGGCAACTTCTTGTTTTTCCTCCTTCCTGCATAAGGACATGACAATTGTCAGTGTTTTCGTCTTGCATATTAATCTCACACGTTTTTTTACAATTCTTTATCGTTTTCCGAGGTCATGATGCAAAAAGGTTTGTAAGTTCTAATGAAAAGATGCTGAAATAATCATCAAAAACATACCTTCTTTAGTACTCCACAATCATGTCTAGAGATACTTGGGTATACACATGATTCTTTGGAAGAAAACACATATATATGCTACTATATACAATACAAATTACATATAAATGGAAAACTAGGAAAAAATAAAAATACAACATTGATCCAAGAGATCAGGATGAATGACCAAATTGTTTAAGAGTCAAGAATGCTAGAAAAGACAAGAAACAAAAAACCAAACCTAGATCAAGGAATAAAAACCCTTCTAGAAAATACTTGATGGTATTCCCCATTGGAGTCACCAATTTTGTTTGCGGGAAAAGTTCCCTAAGGTAAGGGTTGACAACCTCTACAAAGAAGAACAAGATAATCAACAAAGAGTAGTCAAGCAAGCATGCCAAAAATATGAATTACTAAACGTGGATTTGGAAACATACCTAGAGGTCCTATGTTTGATGATGTTCCTGTAGGATCCAAACCCTCTGCTACCTTCAGAACAAGCAAGCCTGCAAGTCAATTCACATAAGCATATACATAATAGATAATTCAATGTGCATACATAAAATATATGTTAGATCATCATATATAAGCATATAAATTATTATTCATGATACAATAACATATCAGGAACAAGACATGAGCTTTTTTATTAATTAACAACAATAGGTACAGGAAAGGTACAACCTAATCCAACCCAAAGCATCGACGAAGCCTTCCTCCGGATCCGTCCATCTCGAGAAATGAAGAAAACCTCTCTAACAAATGCAAGGAGATGCTATATAGATGATGAACATCTTCGCAAATGAAACCAGGGTTTCCATATAGAATGGGAGTGCAGGATGCACGGGAAAATCATACTTGATCTAGGAGAAAATGGGTATAATGTCAATAACCCTTCTCTTATGTATTTTAGGCCTACCCAAGGGGCGCATATATACCACTTGAAATTAGTTAATTCAGTTGTGCCACGGGATCCTGTAGGTGGGCTCTCGGTAAAATCTGTGAACCCCGCCCGAAAAATAGCATTTTATTTTATTTTTTAATATTTTAAAAGGTATACAAGGGTATAGTATTATAGGAACAGTGTATGTACGCAATTTAGTGTGGGCAGAGTCGCGTATAGAATTTGAAATATTATTTTTTAATATAATATCAAATATGCATGGGAAAAGGCTACCAAAGGCCATATCAGAGCATCAAGTCTACATGAGTCCTAAATGATGCTATAAAAAAATAATGTGGGCTAGATTTTAGTTGTGTATATGATATCTGCTTAAAAGTTTGTTTGGGCTTGTACAAATAGAGAAAGTTAGAGAAGATTTAAAAGAAATATTTTGAAGCATAATTTTGTATGCAAGGGGCGTATTTATTCATATAAGGTATACATCTATAGTCTTGAGGTATGGCAGTTTGTTAATATGCTACTGATCAAAATGTGTCCCATTTTTAAGAGCACAAAGTTATTTTGTTTGAGTTAGTTTGGAGTCTATCAGTGGACATGATGTGCCAGATTTACTACTTGTTGAATATTAGTTGCCATACATTTCTATCCATAACCCTGTGATGTGTTGTCACATATGTGGTCAATATATCATGCTAAAAGTATGAGTTAAGTAGTGATGGTTGATGATAAAGCTGTTGGGTTAGAGAGTCACATTGGCTAGAATCACTTGATAAAATAGGGTCACTTATGTGACAGAGGATGACAAGGATATCTCTTATGATTTTACAACAAAAACATTTATTGTATGTTGTGCACTACTGGAATTTTGAACTAGGGTTTGATTTATTATTAAGATGTATTATCACTGTTATTTGAGAATATAACTGAGGAAAAAATATGACATGTTGCAATTGTTAATATAGAGTAGTGATGTGGCTTGTAGCTATTAGGGTTTGACACCACAATAATGTGACAAAACTATGACATGAGCATAGCTAGTACAAATAGTGTATTAAGGTGAGTTGTTATCATTGTCTTATATTCTTGAGATTTTAGTATTCAGTTGATGAGCTAGCATTGATTTTATGCATTCTAGGCAAATATCATCTTGTAGGGTTCGCATGTTGACAAAGACTGGATATTGAAGATAGAGAAGGGTTTAGTATGTTGTTGATGCTCATGTTGCAGTAGAAGGTTATTGATTTGTTGCTTTTAATTAACCAAAGAAATAAAGTATGGTTGTTTAGAGTTTGTTTTTCAAGTGCATTGGGCCAAAGTTTGCAGTTATTGTTGATATAAATAAATACTTCTAGGGTCTATTGTTAATGTATTATTGAACCAAGGTTATATGACTAAATGATTGAAGAGAAGTTGATGTAATTTGAAAATAGGTTAGGGTTTTATATCTTGAGTAAAAGAAAAAATAATTATTTATTATATATTGTATTGTAGGTTATTTTATATTGATATCGAGAACATGGGGATCCAGTTTGAAAGTTGTGAAACATGGTTCACCGTCGTGATATGAAGGTTGGAGTCTCCAGGGAAAGTAGAAACTTGCTAGATAGGGTGGCAGGGTAGTGCAAGGAAGGAGAGTGGATTCTCCTTCATGTTGGAGCTTGAGAACAGTTCATGGTGGTAGGGTGGTGCTAGGGTTGGTTGGAGCTTATACATGGCATTGTAGTGTCCTTCTAGTTGAGTTAGTAAATCAGCGTGTTGGAGCATCCTCTAGGTTGGATCCTTTAAACCATGGGGCTAGAGCCTCCTTTAGTTGGAGCTTCTTGGAAGTTGGAGCTTCCTAATTGATGTAAATTATTTAAGACAAACATCAAGAAGCGTTTAGTGTTTTTTCTCCTGGAAGGCTTTACACCTAATAATCTTTGGCTTATTATCTTTATTGTTGTGCATTGTTGAATGGTGTTGATGATTGATTTATGTTTATCTAATGCTAATAAAAATTAATGCTCAGTGAAGTTAAAATTAACTAATTAAAGACAAATATTGATTCACCCCCCTCTCAGTATTTCTAACAATTGGTATTCGAGCAGGTTCCTTTAGTTGTAGCTTAGTAGCTATAACAAAGATCTCAAAGTGAAAAGATGGGAAAGTCAAAGAAGAAAGTTGCAAAACGTTCAAAAGAATCAAAGGAAGACTCTAGTGTTGCAAATAATGAATAGAGTCAACTTAGTTATTCAACTCCTAAGTTCGATGATGTCAAATATGAAATATGGGAATCCAAAATGGAAGTCTATTTGAAATCTCATGGATGTGATGTACAATACTCTATTCTTTCTAGAGACACTTATACCGATGAACCTAGAAGGTACAATAAAAAAAATCCATGAATGTAATTCTTAGTGTTGTGCCAGACATTGTAAAAATGAAATTTGATCAATGCTCATTTGCCAAAATTCTTTGGAAAAGACTTCATAATCTCTACACAAAGAAGCATGCATGTCAAGATGAAAATGATGATGAAGATGATGATTCAATAAAAGAATATTCCCAGGATGAATAATCTGACAATAATGAAGAATAATGAGTAGTTTACATGAAGGAAAAATTGATTAGTGCCTTATGTGACCTTAGCGAAGCAAGGAAGTAGAATCATATATTTGGAAAAAAAGTTTCCCTTCTAAGGCTTCAAGTGTAGGAAGAAAAAAAGAAAGAGAACATTTTGACAAGAAAATTAGAAAAATATATTTAGAAGCATGAGGAAGAAGTCAATCAAAAGAAAAGCAACTTGACACAACTCTAACTGAAATCAACAGACTCAAGGAATGGCAGAAGGAACATTTGCAGGAAATTGTAAAGAAGGTTCATATAATCAATGAGAAAGATCAAGAAATGGATCAATTGAAGACGAATGATCAGTATTGGAACACTATATTGTTTTTCATCCATCTTGATGATTTCAGAGAGGAAAATGTGGAGGAATAAGCTCATGGGACCAATTTTACCGATGGGACCCAGGTTGACAAAAATAGGGTCTGAAACCTTCTAAAAGCACTTTGAGGCTTCAAACAACGTTTTTTTGGGGTAAACAAATTCTGCTTTATCCCTACACTTTTTTTCCTATTTTACACATAAATACCTTTCCAATGTCGCAAGAATCACACCAATTAGATTCCGTATGCGAAATTTATGCCACTTATAATTTGACCTTCCTGTATTCACTGCCATAATCCAAGAGGATGCCACATCAACCCACATTATTCATGAAAAATGGAATAGTAATGTGATTATGATGTAGAATATTCTATAGGAGTCCTTATTGTAACTCTAGTTAAGGGTTAATGTAGTTAAACCTAACCACTAGTAGGCTATCAGGCTAGTTATAACTGAGCCACTAGGAGGAAATGTGATTCCATTCTTTCAAGTGCATTTGTTCCATGGATATGTAAAAAAAGAAGCCAAGAGGAATAGGAGGTAGAGTAAAAAGAGAGTATTGGTTCAATGTAGCAGCTCATGGGCCATAGGCTGCACTTATTTGTACTTGCAACCATATTTCCATCTAGAGAAAGAGAGCGGAGCGACCTCACCTTCTAGCTGGAGTTTTCTTCCAAAAGGGTTTCCCGGAGCATATATTTTGTCAAATGTGTGTGTGAGATTTTATTTTTCCTTTCTCTATTTTTTTGCATAAATTTTAATTTGTGTGCATGCACTATTAACAATAAATCTACAGATATAAAAATCTAATAAAACTGTAATAGTGTAGAATTTCAGATTTTAAATATAATTTTATTAAATGTTGTGACAAACTGTGTAGTGGAATATCAACAACATTTTATGGGTCATATTGGTATCAAATAAGGTTTCCTTGGGAGTATTGTGGAGATTTTTAAGTGATCTAGATTGGTTAGGCCGAAAGTCATAAAACCCTAATCAAGGATGATGAATATGTGAATAACCCTCGTGATCCTGCAGAGGACAAGTTTTCATGGCTGGAACAACAAGTCACTGATATAAATCATAATGTAAACCTCCTCATGGCGGCCTTGAGAAATAACATTTGTATATTTGGAGAAGATGGTGGTTCAAATTTAGAGGAAAAATTAGAAGGGGGATAAGGAGATCAGGAAGAAATAAAGGACCAACCAAAGAAAGAACCTGGAAAAGATAAACCCAGTTCGAGTGCCATGAATCAATCACAACCCCTATTTAAAATGGAAACAAAGGTTAGTATCGAGTTGTACCACGGTGAGATCGACACTTTGAAGCTGAATCAACCATTGCAATAACTATAAGTGTAATTCAACATCCATCAAATTGAGGAAGGACAAAAGATTTCATTTGCACGATTGAAATTAGAGGGCCATGCCCTAGCTTGGTGGGAAATCCACACAGAGACCCTAAGGTTGGATGGATAGCCTCTAGTGAATAAGTGGTAGGACTTCAAAACCCTCATTAAGTCACAATTTTACCCTATTGGATATGTAGAGGACTAGTGGGTTCAGTGGCACTACTTCAGGAAAAAGTCAGGGAAAAGAATGCATGTATATATACACCAAAAAGTTCTGAAATATGGTGATAATATTGGGTATCTACCCAAATAACCCATATGTACTCCTCAAGTATTTGGGGGATCGACATTGTCATCTTTGGGAGAAATTGATGCTATTAAATCCTAAATCAATGGACAAGGATTGTGTATAGGCACAATATCTAAAGAACATAGGCTTGAAGAGAGCAAATCAAGTGGATCAAACTAGAAGGAGCAACAAGATGCATCTAAGGAGGGAAAGAAGAAGAAAATGGGGAAAATATAAAAATATGATAACCACAAAACATCGTGCAAAGATCCCAACAACTACTGCAACATTGACAACCACACAAAGGAGAAGTGCTGGAAGTTGCATCTAGAGCTAGACCCTTTTAGAGCCGGTCTTGTCAGTCCTCCATCAGAGATCAAAACTCTTTCTGCATTTCATTTTTAGGAGTCTTGCTCCATTCACTCAGCTGCATTCCGCTAGGGGCATGCCATGATCTGACGGAAGGGTCTTGTCAGTCATTTCCCCTCATGCCTAATCCTGTTGGTTTAGGTTTGTTTGTCAAATAATTTTAAAGGTAATTTATAGTTCTATTCTAATCTCTTGGTCAGCAAAGAGTTATTAGGTCTAGGGTTTGCAAATTGTTGTTCTCAAAGTACTTCAATAATACTTGCAGGCTAGCAGAAGGTTCAATAATTCACTCAAATGATGTTTATAAGCAGGAAAAGATGAATTTTGGAAAACAGAGAAAGGTTTTTGTCCACAATAGTCCAAGGAAGAAAAACCTCCTTCACTTTTTACACAGGTTTCATGGTTTTAGAGAAATGTAAAAAATATAATTGCCTCGAGAGAATTGATGCACCTCTAAAGTAACCTTGGGAAAATGAGGATTCTACTAGCTTAGTTAGCCAAATGACTTGCTTGATGAGTAAAATGATAACTAGACTCAAATATCTTTCCAATGAGATATCATGAGGTCACTTTGGAGTTTAGGAACACCTTCAACAGTTGACTGCAACAACACTCTGCATTGAGGCAGCCCCATTTGGCACATTTTGACGAGTCTTGGGAGATTTGCTTTTTGATAGGGAAAATGAACTCCCAATTGAAACATTCCAGTTGGGTTGGAAAGCAGAATCAAAGACCTTTGCCACGAGCTATCCTACACCCAATTTTGACACCAGGAAGGCCTCCAAAAGGCTCCTGCAAAAAGGCGCGGCGCACAGAGGGAGCGCGGCACACTGGGAGAAATTTTCCAGTGTAAATTTACACTGGCGTGACGCACATGGGAGGCACGACACACAGGGCTAAAAGGCATGAGATTCATAGAAATTCTCCTCTAAATTGAAAATTCTTCATTCCACAAGGTTTCAAAACTTGTTCGACACCAAGGATAGAGAGAAAGCATTTCAAGGTGATTGAGAGAGCAAGCTCGTGTTTTGAGTGAGGTTGGAGGTGTTTTCACAAGGCGCGGCGCATAGACAGAGAGGAGTGGCACAAAGAAGGAGCGCGGCACACTGGGTGCTATTACGCAGTGTTAAATTAACACGGGCGTGACGCACGCAAAGGACGCGGCGCACAGGCAAAGGGGCGCGACGCACACCCACAAAGGCCCGGTTTTGTTCCAAATTTGCAACAAATCGCTTTGAATCCTTCCAATTGACAGGTAGGGTCGAAATCTTGGTTGCTCATATTGTTTTTGTGAACATGATGGTGGTTTATGGCCATGTATAGTCGTAATAAGAATGACTAAACCCTACCACTTGAAATCATCAAAGCCATTGCTCTAGGGTTGCAAATTTGTTGTGTTGATACCAAGGTTCCTCCTCCCTTTCACCTTTCATTTTTCCCCTTCTTTCCATTATTCCCTTCCCCCCTATTCCATTTTTCCCATCTTTCCCTACCCTAAAACATTACTAAACCCCTACTCCCTATCCCCTCCACTCATTTGTCAATGTAAACCCCAAAACCCTACCTTATAAAATCCCCAAACCCTCCTACATGTCCCTAAACAAAATCTCTCCCCATAACCCCTAATCCCATCATGTTATTCCCCTCCCTAACAGTCCCTTTTGCATTGTTCCCCTTGGTGGCAGAGTTCATAACAACACATAGTTTCATACATCATCGAAGGGCAGTCCAAGCACAGTCCATATACAGCAAACATGACATTTGATCCGTCATATGATCATGAAGAAGAGACACATAGTGATTCACCAACAAAGGTACATGCACCCAGGAGGCCTCATAGAGGTGGCAAAATGTCCGTGAAGACCAGCAGGCTGCCCAATGAAGCCTAAATGAGAAGACACCCATTCAGCAGGAGATAGAGGCTGATCGAGAGGTTTGGCTCAAAAGGATCAACATCCACTTAGAGAAGTTGTTGGAAAAAGCGTCAAGGACAAAGCATTATTGAGGCATATGGTTTATCATTACAGGGCACACAATATGAGTTCCAAGTCTCGGATAAGGAACTTGAAGGCGAAATTGAGGAAGGAAACAAAAAGAAAAAAGAGGCAAAAAGAGCAGGATCAGCTTTGAATCTTGGCTGAAGCCTTTTTGGCCCAGCATAGCACTTCATAGAGGATCTCTAGCCCAAATTTCAAAAAATTTGGGACAATTTTGGTCACTTGACAAATTTTTGGGCACAAAACAGGGTTTTTCTCCGCGGCGCATAGGATTGGGAGCTCCAAATCACAAATGGTTTGGATTTTTGGATTCAACATGAAAAATCGTGACTGCAGGTGCAAGGACAAGAAGTTTGGGCAAGTTTTGAGTCCCCAGGAGGTCAAAAACACTCAAAAAATTACCTCTCTACCCCCATTTTCACACACAGGAAGCAGTCTTGGGAGAATGAAGTCTTGGAGGGGCAAATGAGCACCAAATTCAGAAATTCCACTTGGGTTAGAAATTATACAGGTAGGGATTTCTAGCAAGCACACTTGGGCATAATTTGGACTTCAGAAGGTACCTTAAAATCACCTCCAAAGTGGCGTGAAGCATATAGATTTTGGCGCAGCGCTATAGACCCAAAGGCCAAAATCACTTCCGCTCCGTGAAATTTCAATTCACGACTTTCTCCAAGTGGGCCCACTCATTTACACTACACTTTTTTTGGCACCTAAGGCAAAGTTTAAAGAATATTTTCACTAAAGTTTGGCTTCTATCCAAGTGGCAAAGGAAGGCGAGCAATCACCCAAGCAATTTGTCATTTTTGTAATGCTGCATCTGTCACTAATGGTTGGTTTTCCATTTCCAGTTTGTAATGATTTGAAAAACTCCCCAACTCTGGGTCGTTATATTTTCCAATGGCATAGTCTATTTATTGTATGCAAGCCATTTGCAAATGGTTGGTTGTAATTTCTAGGAGACTGTGGGAGAGAAACTCAGTTCTTCACTGTATATTTTGACAGAGGATTAATGAAAGGTAGCGGCTTTGTTTCATGAGATTAATGTGGTTGTGAGTGTAGAAAATGTGTTCCCTTTATGTTTCATATGTATTTTGTTATGTTTCACAATTCATTCATATTCATTTCCAGTGAAATTTGCTAAGTAAGATCAGGTAGAATTCATGTTTATTGCTCTGCCTGTGGGAAAGTTTCACGTTATGTGTTTTTCTTCTGTTGAAAAGGATTCATGTGTTTATGCCCTTTTCACCCTCCTAAATAATCTTTCCATTTCACATTATTTCAAAACTAATTGCTAGACTTTCCGCCTGTCTTGCCTCACGAAGTAATCTGTGCCTTTGTGTTAAATTCTTTGCTCATTGCTGGTTCGTTGGTCCCATACATCCCAGAAACTCAGTCATTCATAAACAATTGCTTCTTGTATCCATATTTATTTACTAGCCTAAAATCAATATTTCACTGTAAGTCATCTAAGACCATATTGCTTATCTATTTACTGAGCGTGGCTCGGAGAGAGTCCTCTCCTGTTCTGGTAGGGCTAGCTACCAGACTAAGCGTGTTTTGTGGTTACACTGAATTTTGCCTTCCTTCAGCCTAAGGCAGATTTAGGTGCTAACATAGTGGCGACTCCACTGGGGAACAAAATGGTTTGTTTGCATATTGTCTTGCCCTAGGACATATCTCAAGTTCAGATTTGATGGTTGATGGTGGACAACGATCAGACAGAAGAGGGCTGAAATCATTCACCTGACAACTCCATTCACTGAAGAACCCAACAATCGGTGCTTCATGGTGACTCCACTGGAGGACTTGCTATTTCTCTGTGAAAATGGAAGGATCTTACACAAGGTTCGGGTATACAAAGTGGAATGGTATTCAGGACCTACTCTGCTTTCTGGTGAATTACTTATTTGCTGTTCTTGAAGCTGTCCTGAAAGTTTTTCAGAACTTGTTGTATGATAAAGGTGATCAAAATCTTCAATTGACTCGTTCAAAAAGCGTAAATACTAAGTTTCCCTTTGATCCTAGCCTCCTTGCTTGTCCTACATCTTATGATGATTCTCTGCAAAGAGATGAGCCTAAAGAAACAAAAATTGATCCCATAGCTCTTGTATATATTCCTACAACTGTTATAATCCTAGATAGGTATAAACCTCTTGTTTTACCTTCTGTTCTTCATGCTTTCCCCAAAAACTATGATCTATACTTGCCAAGATTTGATGGTGAATGTAAGAATGTCAATGCTGAGCAACATGTGCAGAATGTTGAGACTTTTCTAGACCTTTTTGAAATTGATGAAGAAGATGTCAGTGTAAGGCTTTTTTCTCTTTCTTTGCAAGGAAAAGTCAAGAGTTGGTTCAAAGCCCTGCCTGATGTGAGCATCACAGATTTACAGTAGTTCATCAAAGTTTTTCTTGACAGGTGGAGGATCGGACAAAACCTTTTCCTTATCGTAGAAGAGTATAATCAGCTGAAAAGACTGCCAGGGGAGACAGTACAACAATTTTTAGCCAGATTTAATCA
This sequence comes from Pinus taeda, assembly GCA_000404065.3. Taxonomy (NCBI): domain Eukaryota; kingdom Viridiplantae; phylum Streptophyta; class Pinopsida; order Pinales; family Pinaceae; genus Pinus; species Pinus taeda. The sequence continues at coordinate 94,528 of APFE030205052.1, forward strand.
AGTTTATTATTCAATGCCGGTTGATATAAGACCCCCTCCTGGATCTTCTCTCTTGCACTACCCGGGTGCCTTTGATCCGAAAATGGAGTTTCAGCTAAGAGAAAAGAATGTCGCAACACTTGAAGAGATGCAAAACAATGCAGTAAATGTAGAGGCTCATTTGCTGATCAGAAGGGCAAGGTTGAAAGAAGAAGAGATGAAAAATGTGGATCCAGAGAAAACTACACCTTCAGAGGAAAAGCTTGACATTTTGGTGAGTGCAGTAGAAGAGATGGTGAGGAAAATGACTGCAAAAGATGAAAATGACATTCATGAACAAGTGGCTGATCCAAAACATTTTGTTTCTTATCTCAGTAGTCATAAGGATTGTTTTGTAGATCATATTGGAGAAGAAAGACATGTTGATATGACATGTATGCTTGATGACATGTTTTATACTGACGATTTGCCTCAGTTTGATCAGTATGATGATGATGATTATGCTCACCAAACAGAAGCTAATCTTGCAGACAAATCAGCAGCTGGTTTGTGGGATGAGGAAGTTCACTTATAGCAGCTCGAGTACAGTGATCAACTGAGGCATATCAGCTATGGAAATGATGAGGAAAGTGCAGCAGATTTTGAAGTAAGTGAAGGATCTATGCCTTTGTGCTTTGATTCATGTTAATTCATTAGAGATAATTTCCATGCAATCAGACATCAGCTATCGACAAATCTTGATTTGGATCCTCTTGAGGGCGATGAAAACTTTGTTCCATACTTCTTATATTCAAAGTTCCAGCTCCCAAATTCCATTAATAGTCAGGTTGCACATGAAGACGTAGAAGCTGGCATATATGATCAAACGATACAAGAAGATTCCTTACCTCTATGTTTTGAATCATTTTAGTTTTTGTGGGGTAAATTTCATAGTAAATCTTCAAATGAAAAGTTTGTAGGAAATCAATAATCTCTCAATTTTAAAGTTGAGGATGAGATAGATGGCGAAATTTTTGAGCAGGCCATTAATAAGAAATATTCCCCTGAAATGATTGATGAAATCATTTTGGATACGGAACCAGATTTGCAGCCATCACACACAATTCAAGGTCAGATTACAGATGAAGGTGAGGTAGCCGAAATACATGATTTAATGATGCAAGAGGATTCTGTACCCTTGTGTTACGAAGCATTTTAGTTTATAAGGCAGAATCTTCATAATATCTCTAAAGAAAAAGATGAATAGCCAATAGGATGTCATACAGTTTGAATAGATACATCGCAGCAGTCTCCTCAAGTTTTTGATGATCCTTTTGCTCATGTGTTAGATTTTGTTTGCTGTAAAAATTCTTCTTCATCAGCTAACCATGCGACAAAAGAGAATGTTGATAATCATCTGTTTCAAAGGTCACCTTCATTGTCTTGTTTAATCGATTGTTCATTTCATAGCCCATACCAAAGTTTGCAGTCATATGAGGAGATTGATAAAGGAGGCTTTGATTCTATTTGGAATCAACAACAGAGATTGGTTCTTCACAAAATTCAGGATCCTTTTGACCGCTTGCTGCAATCATCAGAGAAAGACAGTGCAGATGTGAGGAAAAGTTTAATATCCAGCTATGAAGATTACTTGGACCAAAGCAGTAATGTGTTAATGGAAATCAATGGCGATGCTTATGAAGATCCTTTTGTAGTATTCTTGAAGTCATCTAGCCAATTCATGCTTCGCAAGTTTGTCAGCAGTGAACTTGATTCCAAGTTTCCATGGGAGTTGCCTTTCGATTCTTCCCTTTTCCCGCGCATCAGAAAGAATTTGGGAAGAAATCAAATATCATCCATAATGCTTACCTGGTTGCATTGGCTGTTCCATCTCACTTGACTGAGTGTTGGAAAGAGTAATTAGGGTAGCTTTGTTGAATAAGCTCAAATATGAGCATCTTTCAAGTTTATTAGTTAGGATTTAGTCATGTCTGGTTTTATTATGGTTTTCAATTTGAGTCTTTAGTCAGAGTTCATCTGCATAATGTCAGTTTCCGTGTTTTGACTCCATAGCCCAGTGGACGAAGGCACTATCTGCTCACCCAAAGATCTGCAGTTCTTGGCACCTCCAAGGAGCTGGAGCTGCCATCCCTATTGGAGCCAATGTTAGAGTCGGTCTTGTCAGTCCTCCGTCATAGATCAAAACTCTTTCTGCATTTCATTTTTAGGAGTCTCGCTCCATTCACTTAGCTGCATTCCGCTAGGGGCATGCCATGATCTGACGGAAGGGTCTTGTCAGTCATTTCCCCTCATGCCTTATCCTGCTGGTTTAGGTCTATTTGTCAAATCATTTTAAAGGTCATTTGGAGTTCTGTTCTAATCTCTTGGTCAGCAAAGAGTGATTAGGTCTAGGGTTTGCAAATTGTTGTTCTCAAAGTACTTCAATAATACTTGCAGGCCAGAGGAAGGTTCAATAATTCACTCAAATGATGTTTCTGAGCAAGAAAATATGCATTTTGGAAACTTGAGAGAGGTTTTTGTCCACAATAGGCCAAGAAAGAAAAACCTCCTTCACTTTTTACACAGGTGTCATGGTTTTAGAGAAATGTCAAAAATATAATTGCCTCGAGAGAATTGATGCACCTCTAAAGTAACCTTGGGAAAATGAGGATTCTACTAGCTCAGTTAGCCAAATGACTTGCTTGATGAGTAAAATGATAACTAGACACACAGAGCTTTCCCATGAGCTATCATGAGCTCCATTTGGAGTTGAGAAACACCTTCAAACGTTGACTGCAACAACACTCTGCCTTGAGGCAACCTCATTTGGAACATTTTGACTAGTCTTGGGAGATTTGATTTTTGATAGGAAAAATGAACTCCCAATTGAAAAATTCTAGTTTGGTTAGAAATTCGACTCAAATACCTTTCCAACGAGCTATCCTGCACCCAATTTGGACACCAGGAAGGCCTCCAAAAGGCTCCTGCAAAAAGGCACGGCGCACTGGGAGAAATTTTCCAGTGTAAATTTACACTGACGCGGCACACATGGGAGGCGTGGCGTACAGGGCTAAAAGGCGTGAAATTCATAGAAATTCTCCTCCAAATTGAAAATTCTTCATTCCACAAGGTTTCAAAACTTGTTCGACACCAAGGATAGAGAGAAAGCATTTCAAGGTGATTGAGAAAGCAAGCTCATGTTTTCAGTGAGGTTGGAGGTGTTTTCACAAGGTGTGGCGCACAGACAGAGAGGTGTGGCACACAAAGGGAGCGTGGTGCACTGGGAGCTACCACGCAGTGTTAAATTAACACGGGCGCGGTGCACACAAAGGACACGGTGCACAGGCAGAGGGGCGCGGCACACACCCACAAAGGCTCGGTTTTGTTCCAAATTTGCAACAAATCGCTTTGAATCCCTTCCAATTGACAATTAGGGTTGACATCTCAGTTGCTCATATTGTTTTTGTGAACATGATGGTGGTTTATGGCCATGTATAGTCGCAATAAGAATGCCTAAACCCTACCACTTGAAATCATCAGAACCATTGCTCTAGGGTTGCAAATTTGTTGTGTTGATACCAAGGTTCCTCCTCCCTTTCACCTTTCATTTTTCCCCTTCTTTCCATTGTTCCCTTCCCCCTTATTCCATTTTTCCCATCTTTCCCTACCCTAAAACATTACTAAACCCCTATTCCCTATCCCCTCCACTCATTTGTCAATGTAAATTCCAAAACCCTACCTTATAAAATCCCAAAACTCTACCTTATAAAATTCCCAAACCCTCCTACATGTCCCTAAACAAAATCTCTCCCCATAACCCCTAATCCCATCATATTATTCCCCTTCCTAACAGTCCCTTTTGCATTGTTCCCCT